>VZDJ01000076.1:8833338-8958711 GCA_008694505.1 Cyanoderma ruficeps | reverse complement strand
TCTCTCTTTTTTTTTTTTTTAAATTTTTATTTTGTTTCAAAGACAGTCTGAATAAAAATAGCTGCTGCGGATTTCTTTTTGGTCCAGTTAGTGTGTTAAGTCACGAGTTGTGTGAGGACTCAGGACTTTTGCTGGGCGGAGACGCCCTTCCAGTAGTCTAAGATGTCGTGGAGATCCTCGTCTTTGGCAAACTGGACCTTTTTGCGTAGGGCATGGCCGGCTGCCATGTACTCCTCCTCGTCTTTGTGCCGCTTGCGGTTGAGTTTGAAGCGCTCCCAGATGCTGTGCGACGGTTTGCAGGTGTACTCCGGGCTGGAGGTGTAGCTCAGGTTGTGGTACTGAGGAGAGAGCTGGGAGTAGGCCAGGTCTCTGGGGCGAGGACGGGTCAGAGGCTCCAGGATGGAGGGTTTCCTCCCGCCCATGCTGTCGTGCTGCTCCCCTGGGTGCGAGCTGGGGTACGAGTGCCGGTGTTCGCTGTACTGGCGGATCTTCTCCGCCTCTGCCCGCAGGATGGCCGCGGCCGGTGTCACAGTGAGGATGGTGTCGGTGGTGGGGGATGTCTTCTCAATGTATTTGGCTTCGGATTTGTGGCCTGATCCCTCGGAGCGGTAGGACCTGGGGCTCCGTATGGAGCCGCTGGAAGAGGTGCTGGAGCGTTTGGGGGCCGCCTCCATGCTGTGGTGTCGCTGGAGAGGGTGGTTGTAGCTTTCCTTGTAGACGGGGGAAAGGAATCCGTGCTTGCTGGGGATCTGCTCTGATAAGAGCACCAGCTGAGGCTCCACCGTGGAGACCGCCCCCGACTTCACCCCTTGGAAGGAGGTGGACTCGGATTTCAAGGCATCGATGCAGTTGTTGATGATCTGGTTCACCTTGTCCACCTCCTTGGCAATGGTGGAGATCTCAGCCACAGAGCCCTGGGTGTCTGGCGGCAGGGACAGCTCACAGTCTCGCCTCTCAGGCTGCTCACCCGTCCTCACCTCCATGTAGTTGCCCTTGGTGGCCTTGGGGGTCTCACTGCTCTCAATCAGCTTGTACTGCTCGACCTCACCAGCAGAAGGCAGGTAGGGGATGCGGGTCACTGTCTCCCCACCCAGTATCTGTCCCTGGGACAGCTGGGTGATGCTGGTGGTCTCCATTTCTGGCCCATACTTCAGCTCGATGATGGTCTTCTTCATGCTGCCGGCAGCCTTTTTGTGCTTCTCCTCCTGCTGACGCCTCTTCCGGAGGCAGTAATACACCACGCCCAGGACAATCACCATGCCAAAGAGACAGCCCAGGATTGTCATGATGTAATGGGTGGCAGTGGAAGGGGTGGGCACTGGTTCCTTGCGGTTGGGTCTGGTGGGGGTGATGGTGACACAGGTGTGGTTGTACTTGGAGTACTGGTGAACAGAGACTACACAGTAGGTGTAATCTCTTTGTGCTACTAGGTTGCTCACGGTGATGTTCTCCTCCTTCTTCCTGAGCTTGGTGATCATGGAGGAGAAGCCGTTTTCGAACTGGGAGAGGATGTACATCTTGCTGAAGGGGTAGGGGATCTGCACGGTGAGGACGGCCGAGTTGTGGTTGAGGTGCTTCACCTGGATGTTGGGGCGCACCTCCGTCTCACCGATGGGCGTGAACAGGGAGAACTGCGGCGTCGTGCCGTCGCCGGAGGAGCACTCCTCCTCGGAGCAGGGGCTTTCGGAGGGCACCGTGGTCACCTGGTACCTGGGAGGGATAAAACGAGGGATCACAGTGTAGGAGCCACCAGTGCAAAGGGAAGAGAGCATGCTCAGAGCATTGCGGTAGCCAGTCCGGCCTTGGCCCAACAAGTAGTAGCCCATGTAGTCGGGCGGGGAGTCGCACTGCATCCGGTCGTAGGTGCGTGTCATGTTGGTGAAAGCCTCCAGCCATTGCAGGAAGCCGAGCAGCTCGCAGGAGCAGTAGAAGGGGTTACTGTAGAGTTCACAGACAGAGAGCTTGTTTAGGCCCCGAAAAGTGTTGCTGTCCAGTCTCTGGATCCTGTTCATGGACAGGTCAATGTTCACTATGTTGGGGCACTCCCAGAAGGCATTGGGGGTGACGGTCTCGATGAGGTTGGCCTGGAGATAGAGGTACTCCAGCTTCCCCAGGCCCCGGAGGATGCCCTCGGTGAGGTTCCTCAGTCGGTTGTAACCCAGCTGCAGCACCTGGAGGTTGAACTGTCCTGAAAAGGCACCGTCCTCGATGTAGGAGATCTCGTTCTTCGTCAGGTTGAGGTATGTCAGGTTGCCGAAGCGGCTGAGCGAGGCGTACTGCACGCTCTTGATCTTGTTGTCGTTCAGCCGCAAGTCCACGATGGTGCTGTTGATCTGCTGGGGGATGGACTCGTAGGGGGGCTGGTTTTGGCTGCAGATGGCCAACCAGACGAAGCCCTTGTCCCCCTCGATGAGCCAGCAGTCCGCCCGCACCCCGCCGGCGTGCAGGAGAGACACGGCCGCCACGCACATGCAGAGGGCTGACGTCGCGGCCCACCGGTGACCTGCCATCTGGAAGGGCAGCACGGAGAAGGGGTTCCTGGTCTGCTGGAAGCGGGGAACAGGACAGGGGCTGGGAAGGTGTGGGCTAGTGCTCCTTCGGCAGCTTTGCTTGCCTCTCCCTTCTCCTCATGGCTCGGAGACGGGAGGGAAGCGTCCGTGGAGAAAGCGGACCTCAGTGCCCACGGTACTCGGCAGCCAGCAGCCAGGGGCTGCTACCAAGGTCTTGGTGGCTGAGGCTGGTCCCACATCACCAGGCCTCTGGCATGTCGAGGAGGGAGTCATGAAGTTAAGCGCCTGTGCAGAGGAGTTGTTCAGGCTTAGAGACAAGCCTTCCTCTCATTTTTTATAGTACTTCTCCTCGTTCTCTTTTTGTTGCACATTGTGGTGCTGGTCCCCATCTCCCCTTGCCTCCGTGTGTTTGGCTGTCCCCGCTCGATCCCTCGGTTCACCTGCTTAAAACAAAACACAAGCACAAAGTAAGCACAAAGGAAAGACAGCCAGCAGTCAGAGGTGTTGGAGATCCATCCAACTCCCCCCTTAGTTAGGCACTTGCCTTCTCATTCTGGCAACCACCTTTCAAGGAGCTTTTGGTTTATTTGGCTGCCACCGGCACCATTTGGCAGCACAAGGGGAGATGGTCACTGAGCACTGAGGTCACCCTCTGAGCCCTTGTCCAGCATCACTTATTTGGCAGTTGAGAGACCAACGCACATCCAGCGCACCATTTGTCTGACCTATTTAGGTGTCTACCTGAGGAGGAGAGGAGTGATGCCCCAGAAGTGTCTGTTCCTCTCCGCTGAGAGCAGATGAAGTCTAGACAACTCGCTCTGATGTAGATTTGATGCTGCAGCGTTTTGCTGAGGGGAATCCTGACTGTCTCGTGTGCTGGTGTGCGCAGCAGCAGTGCCCACACAAGGGGTGCTGGTTGAGGACACACTGTCTCTCTGCTGGCACTGCCATGTGGCATCTGGGATACAGCCCAGCCTCAAACACTTGTCCTGTTTCTGGGAGCCTGAGCAGTCGTTTCAGGGCACTCTTTGCAAAACCCACTGGTGAGATTGTGAACCACCCAGTGTCCTTGTCCTGCTGGGGGTTTGAAGCCTTTCACCAAGGCCTCTCTCTCCCTCCCAAGTGAAATGATGCAGCACATCTTCAGTGGCATAACAAGAGCATTTGCAGAGGATGGGACAAGATCTTTCCTCCCCAGCCAGAAACAGCTGTTTGAAGACTAGGAAAAGACTAGACACAAACTTGTGGGGCTGCCAGCAGCCTCACTCCCTACAAAGAGTTTTCCATTTTTTTTCCTCTCTAAGCTTTTGACTAAGCATATATTTCCATGGACAGCTCTTCTTTTTATGATTTTTTTAGGGAAACAGGAAAGCAAAAGTGGAGAGGTGGAAAATGCATGAGCACCAACATCTCCTGGGACATGCTTTTCCACAAGATATTGAAAACATCATCTGTGGATATCTCTACTGCCAAATGGAACTCTGGGCTGGTAGGATGGATGCAGTGAGATGTTGTGGTAGAGAAGGAGTTGCCCATAAGTGGAGAGAAATCATCATGGCCCATCTAGAAAAATCGTTCTTTGAACATTTTTTTTGGGAATGGGAACACTGTTTGTCTCCCTTGTCCAAGGGCAGACTGTAGAAGCCAGGGAAGACACCACCAATACTCCTTGGAAACACAGCTGGTCAGAACTGGAGCTTTCTTGGAAAGTTGTGAAGGAGATAGGACCACATCTTGCACCCAAATTGTCTTTCATTAAATCTGAAAAATAGTATAAACCCAGTCTAGACCATTTCACAGTGCCCAGGCTGGACTGTTCTTGGTACTACATACCTGAAAATCATGTGGGGCTGATTCTTTAGAGGCAGATGCCACTCTGACCCTTGTCCCAAAGAAACCAGGTTCTTTTCCAGCCACAATACCAGGCAGGAAAGGAGACTGTATTTCACTGCAGAGATCCCTGTTTACCATCCATTTTGTACCTTGGTAAGCAGGGCAGTAATAACAAGCAGTAAAACAGTTTATTTGGTTGGATGGTGAACAATGAGTCTGTTCCCTGGCGACAGTTAGGTTTCCATTACATCAATAACAAGACCTTCTCTCACATCAGCTCCCTGCACCTGAGATTTTCCAGCCACCTTGTCCTCCATGTGCTGTCACTGCCCTGGGATGCTCTGCCAGTACCTGCAAGTCCATTTCAACACAGCTGAGTCCTTGGAGCCAGCGAGGAAGGGAGGAGGGACTGTGCTCCCTGGGAGATTGCAGGTGAGTGTCCCTCCCTTGCCACCCCCACAGCGAGACACGGGCTGCAGTGCCAGACTGAAACACGTCTGCTCCTGCATCCCTCTGGTGTTGGACAACTCAATTAACCTCTCTGCACTCCAGCCTCCTCTCTGGTACTGTGAGATAATGATAGAACTTCACAAGGTGGTGGGAGACTGAAGCAGAGTGCCCTGAGCTCCTCTTGTTGGGGTGAAAATCCCAGTGCACACATTGTGTTGCAGGTGGAGACTTTCCCTCTAGGTGTGCCTGCTCTCCTCTGTCACAGGGAGCAGCCTGGGGTGCAGCCCCTCCTGCATCCTGTGGGGATGGGTATGGCCCCTAAGGGTGTGGGATGAGGGTATTCCTGGCCTGCAGAGCCATAAGCAATGGCTGGCCCCAGCTGTCCCTTCAGGGTGGCACTTCCAGCATCTCCCTGTCCTCCTCCACGGAGTTGTGGATTCCTGCAGGCAAGGGAAGCCCAAACTGAGCACAAGCAGCAGGAAGGGATGCACTTGGCATATTCTCTTCAGCAGGCACTTATTCTGTCTCCTCTATCTGCCATTGTGACCCAGCCACCCTGTCTGGGCAAACCTGGGTTTGGGAAGGCTCTGCAGAGCCAAACCAGCCTTTTCCTCACAGAGCAATGTTCTTGTCACTCCTCCCTGGGGAAAGGCTGTGGGCAGAGGGCATTAGTGGAGTGGGACCACCCATGAGCAAAGAACAGAGACAGACTCCCCACAGATCTTGCCAGGCTGATCCCCTCCTGCCTTCTCCTACAGCACCCTTGTGCTTCCCCCGTTTCACTGGAGGTGCTGGGGATGAAGAAGAGCAGCAGTGAATTACTCAAACACATTCAATAAGGCTCCTACTGTATGTTTTCTCTTCTTTCCCCTACATTGCCTATCAGCCAAGTCCTTCCCAACAACAGAAAGGAGAACTGGCATTTTATCAGCAGCCCGAGTTTAATTTCAGCTCATTAAAGCAACCAATTTGCTGGTTTATTTGCTTTACAAAGTGTGAATAAAATGACAGCATTAAGGAGATGTGAGAGAGGAAAGAGGGGCTAATCTCCCTTTTTATTAGATTCTTGGGACATAACTAGTGAGTGGAGAAGTGGGTCTTGTTTCTTTGCACAAAAGACATAATTGTTCATCTTGTTGGATTCTGAGAGCCTCCATCCCAGCCCCTGGTGGGTGTGGTGTGTGCCCAAGCAACACCAGCGCCCAAGCAACACCAGCGCCAAGCATCCCACAAGGATCTAGTGGTTTAACTNGGATATGGTGGTTTAACTCTCCTGCCTGCATGATTCATCTTTGCCCAGTTGTCCTGAGTTTATTCTCCTTGTAACACAATTGCACATAGCTTTTTCCAGTCCTCTGAACTCCCACAGAGCTGAGATAACCTGGGAATAAACCAGCAAAACTCTCACATGAAAAACAATCAGGAAAGTGGCGATTTGGGAGTCTCTTCTGCTGTTGGAGAACCAAGCAAAAGGTAGGAATGAAGACAGTGTGGAATAACAATAGAAAGGTTTTGGAATGATGGGTTTAATCTCAGTCAGAGATATCTTGAAGTGTGGCACCGTGGTGACAATGACAGCAGGCCACATCCACGACAAGGCCATGGTAGCCACGCAGGAAATACCATTCCTGCACAGTTACCTGGGCCCTGCAGACACTGCTGTAATTCCCTTTCCTTCTGCTCTCAGGAGGCAGAATGGTTTGACCAGTTGAGATGATGTTGGGTTTTTGTGGCTAACATGCCAGCAAAAGGGGCAATGACAACTCCCTCAATCCTTGCTCATCCTGCACATTGGCTCTGATATCCAGGATCTCTGACCAGATCCATGCTTCTCCCTGTTAGTCCTCAACCCTGACTGGGATATGTTCCCCTCCTGCCCATCTCTACTTCTCCAGCCCTGGCCTCTGTCAACAACCCAGCAGAAAAGAGGGATGGCTGGAATTTTGAGGCTGCAGCCTGCACTGGATGAGCAGCAGCACCCTTTATCCTGGCTGAAAACCCACAGCAAGGCAGGTGGAAAGGAAAAGGCAAAGCTGGAGCTTCCAAAACCAGTGCAAGCTGGCTGGGAAGTTTTTGCTTCCATTTCCCAACTAATCGCATCTTGGAAAATTAAACCAGAGCAGCAGCTGCAAGGAAGCAAACAAAGCAGCCATGGGGGTTGGGAAGGGAGCTGGCACTCAGTTCCTAATTTTGTTATTCTACTGAATGAGTTATTTCAAACTGTGGATTACATTTACTGAGGGAAGGCAAGATCATGCATGGGTATGCGTATGTACACACACAGCAGTGCTCCTCTCCTTGGCATTTCTGCATCTCCGTAACTTCCTTTTCCCCACCTGCTCTACCTCCAGCTTCTCTTACACCCCTTTTCACAGCCACTTGGGCTGTTTTATGGGGATATAAATTATCCCCACTACAAAGAGAGCCAGAGGAAAATGGGAGTGGTACATTACAAATTGTATGTGTTTGGTCACCTAAACAGGAGGGATGGGAAAGTTTGGCTAACAGGAACCAGATTTTAAAGTAAACCTTGGTTCTTCATTATGTGTAAGATAATCTGGAGGGGCAGCTCCAAGATGGCAGATGAAGCCTTTAACAGTGATGAAATCACCTGTAAATAGCTAATGTCCATCCTGTATATGTCAGGTGGGGAAAGGAGGCTTCCAGGCAGGTTTTTCCCTCATTCACACTCCTGGTCTTTGCTCCATGACTCCTGCTGGGTGATGCTGGTCAGAATCACAACCTCCCTGGATAACAAAGATGCTCAGGCCTGTAAAATTCAAGTTCATTTTATATCCAGATATCCTGGTCCTAATATCCTTCACTGACAGGGTTTAGGCAGCATTTTGTGCATCCCAACCTTATTCCCAAATGCCTCACGGTGTTAGATAATGGAGTTCTCCAGCCAATTCTACTCTCTCTCCCGCTATTATTTATTATTTAAGAAAAACAGGCAAGGGAGAAGAGATATATTTTCCACTGAGGTTTGAGGAGGGATTAAGAAGGAATGAAGCAGAGAGGTGAAGGGGAGGCTAAGAGAGAAGTGGCCAGCATTGATCCAGGATAGCTTTTACTGGGACTCTGGGAGGTCACAGGCTGTGTGACAAGTATCCAGGTGGGAGGGATGGCAAAGAGATAACTTTTCTGGGAGACCTTGGGAGAAACAAAGAGAAATGACACGCTTGGTCTCTATACAGGGACAGCAATATTACCAATATGTCAATCAATATTACCAATATTACCAACACTCATGGGCTCTGTATGGAGCTGGGGCAAATCTCTCCTTGGCTTATTCCTATTTTAAACTTGATTATTTTTATTATTTATTATTAAAAGTTATTATCTTTACTGGAAGTTGATATTCAATCCCATTTAATTTAGCAGTAAACTTGAGTGCTGTAGTGTCTGAGGGGAGCCCTGGTTCAAAGCCACTGTGCCTCCAAAAGCCAGGATGAGGCCAGAGCTGCAGCCTGGGAATGGGCATAACAGACCTGTTTGCACAAACGTTTTTAGAACCCTTCTTTCTATGGCAAGATAAATTCCGGTTTAAAATAACAATATTTTTAAGACAAACTGTTGGGATTTCAGAAAATAAGACTATTCTGCTGTTACTCAGCTGTAATCTGAAGTCATTTACATCCATCTCATGCTGCTTGGTTTCCAGGGTCTGTTGAGATGACAACCCCATCTCATGCTGCTGTGGGCTGCTGAGCAGAAGCCTCTGCTGAGTTTAAGTAA
This sequence comes from Cyanoderma ruficeps, assembly GCA_008694505.1. Lineage (NCBI taxonomy): Eukaryota > Metazoa > Chordata > Aves > Passeriformes > Timaliidae > Cyanoderma > Cyanoderma ruficeps. The sequence continues at coordinate 8,950,180 of VZDJ01000076.1, read as the reverse complement.
ATGCATAAATGATCTTCTTAGTGAGCAACCTCTTAAGCCCAGCTGGGGTACCTGTGCATTAAACCAGCCTTCCAAAACATCAGCACGAGTGGCAGTGAAACATCAGCTCCAGCCCCTGAGAGTGCAGTTGAGCCCTCAAGGAGCTGAGAAATGTGATGAGAGGGACAGAGTTAGGGGAATGTGAAGAAGAAAAAGGTTTTAGGGGATGCAGAGAAGTAAAAGCTCTGATCAGGTATGACTCCAGCAATAAGAAAGGTGTGTTTCTGTGGGAGAAAGCCTCTCTAACACTTTCTTGATGGGATTTTTTCCTTAGAAATGATCACTCTGAATCACAGCTTCATTATGGGATGGTTATGCTGATGGTAGGCTGGGGAAAAGCAGAGGTCTGGTGTGGAAGCAAGAGTCCTGCTTTCCCCTGTAAATAGTGCTGAAGATCAAAGGATGTTTTTCCAGCACCGATGCAATGGAGGGAGCCAGCCCCACACTGAGAAGTGGAGCTGCTGGTGTTCCTCAGCAGGGACAATCTGAGCTGAGCCTTGTCTCCCCTGCATTGTCATCCTTGCTCAGATCTTTGCTGCTGTTTGGAAAAGGGCTTTACTGCTTCCATTCATTAATTTATTTTTGCAGGAAGCCTGCATAACCCTTTGCCTCCCAGATGGGAAAACCCAGTTTTACACAGGGGGAAATCTGGTGAGGGACCTGCGAAATGGCGAGTTGTTAGAAATTATTTTTAGAGGTGCAAGTGTCTTTTTTGCTCTGGTTCTTTTTATGGTTGTAGTGGCAGAAGAACACTTCCCCCTCTGTCCCGCCCTGTGAAGGGGTCTCTGGCCAGAGCAACATCACAGTTTCTAGGTCGGCTGTAATGCTGAGTTTTGAGACATGGACAAGGAAACACACCTCAGGAAGGACTTCATGGCAATGGTCTGTGATCTCTGGGTGAGCAGAACAGAATTCACCTTTCCATCAGCACGTGTCATGCCCACAGGAATTGTTATGTCTGTGCTGTAAGCAAATGCCTCTGCTAACCTCTCACTGACTCGCTCGCCTTGGAATCTGGTCCTGCTCTTCTGACTGGCCACTTCAGATATCTCTTCCAATCCAGGTTATCTTGTGAATTTAATGATGTAGCTCTTGTCCTCTGGAGCTGGGGAGCCCAGATAAGGCTGGACCCCTGGCTATCCACTTTCTGAAGGGGGTTTCTGCCCAGATCTTGCTATATCTGGCGAGCCCCAGTGCCCTACAAGCCTAATTTTAGCTCAGTGCTGCAGGCTGGCTTCTTGTCATGGGCCAGGAGAAGGTTAATGATCATCTGGGCAGCCCTCCAAAACCAATCTAATGTTTATTCAGGATAACAGCATTGCAGAGGAGACCAAGCGTGACCACCTTCCACGTACAGCTCACCCATCACAGCCCGGCTCCTGCAGGTGGCTCTGCTGGAGCAGCTCACCTTTGTCCACTCTTGGAGGAGACCCTTCCCTAGGTCAGCTCGGGTCCTCATCAACATTTCCAACCCTGCCCTCTTAACCCAAACAGATGCTTTGTTTCTACAGAAAAACAGTTTACCAGGCTGTGGGTCAGTTGTTTCAGCAGTGGAAATACCCACTCACCATTTTTTTTTTAAATAGGACACTCCTCATGGGTCAGATACCCAGGCTACAAACAAATATCCATTTATTTGGATATTTGGGAGATGGGTGAGTGTTCTCAGCCTGGTGGTGGTGGCCTGGATGTTGTAGGTCTGTGCTCCAGCTGGGTCTGGGATGGAAGTGAGAAGATGAAGGGCTGGTGCAGATTAGCACATGAGGAGGCACAGGGATGTGAGACAGCAGTGATTTTACCCTCTGGCAGAGGGCAGAGTCCACAAGATGGTTGTGTGCATTTATTCACCTCAGCTGCTCTTTAATGGCCTAATTTCAGCCATGAATTACAGCCTTTTCTTCCCACCAGCACGGCCCCTGCAGTTACTCCATCATTGTGCCTTTGACACAAGGTGAAAGGATGTGCAACAGATTCTTCCTAAGAACACCCTGCGCCTGTAGGGACTGAGCACATTGTTTTCTTGGGGCTCCCCTTGGGGCCCTCAGGGCTCCATGAAGGGATTGGGTATAACCTGTAAAGCCTGAAGGCCTGAGATGTGCTGAGGGAAAGATTCTCTCCCAGCAGTAAGTTCTCACAGACATACATGGCCCAGGAGAACTCTTGATGCTTCCCTTGGGGTGCAGGAAAAATTGTACTGATAGCAAAAAGTGTTTTCTGAGATGCTGGTGCTGGCTTCACCATCAACAGTCCCAAAATAGCTGGTTCTCACTGCCTTCCCAGGCATGCTGAGAGGCACTGTGAGAACATCTATTTAGCAGTGTCTCTGGAGAACACCGGGAATGTGCTTCCTGCTACCTGAGATGGTCAGGGAGATGGCTGGGCAGCCAGATGGCCATATGTGCTCGGAGCTGACATTAATGTCTCATTTGATTATGTTTACAGCATGATTAAAAGGCTCCTAGATTCCTGAGCAGGTATTTTTATTATGCTAAATCTGAACAGAACAAAGAAATGAAGATCCACTGTGGGCTTGGCTGGTTAAACATGGTGCCAGACAATGTTTCTCTCAAGACTCCCTGATTTCCCACTGGAGTTGCCCATGCACTGGTGGGAACAAGCAAAGCCCATCTTTGCCCATAGAGGATGCTCAGCTACAGATATGAGGGACCACTGGCTTTCCTTTTTGGTGCCAGCATGCCCAAACAGCCTTCTACTTAAAAGTGTGTGGCCAGATACAGAGAATCTTGTAAAAAATGAGTTGTGCACATGCTAGACTCCAGAAGAAACTGGTTTTTGTCTGGGCACATGGTCAGTGCCAAACTGATGGTGGAAAAGCAGCAGTAGGAGCCACTGGTGTGTGTGTGTGTGTGTGTGTGTGAGGGCTTGCAGCACACCCTTCCTCAGCCTCCTGTTTGATCCTCAGCCAGCCCTGTGACCACTCTCTGGGCCTCTGTTTCACTGCTTGTCCAGAAGATATGGAGAGTGGGAAGAAAGTTTGGAGCCCAAGACAACAGAAGCAGGGAGCTATGCCAATGTTTGGATTGCCCGTCCTTTTCACAAACATCTCCTGTGGAGGTTACCCAAGCCGAAAAAGCAAGTGAACCCAAAACACCTACCCTCTTTGGAGGATTGGAGTTTATTGTTAATAATCTACTGCTAAAAGGGTAACATCTGTTTTGGACAAACTGTAATGAGATTTAAACCCCAGGTGGAGGGAGGACTTCACAGTAATAAATGACTTTCTGTATGTCTAAATAGTTTTAATTTTTTTTCTGGCAGAAATAGCTGCTTTTCACCTCAGGCTTCTTTTTGCCAGCTCTTTTTTGTTTAATGATTGCTATTAATTTCCAGGGTGGCAGATGGATTCCAGGCTGGTGTAGTCTGAAATGAGGAAAAACAGCCCGTGAAGGTGTGAGCTCGCCGTGGCTGTGTGCACAGGTCACACACGCTGGTGCCATGCCACGTGTGGGAGTTTGCTTCCCAGGGGAACAATTGCTTCTGGGTACCTGCTCCTCCCCACTGGGATGTTTGAGCATCTCTCAGTCATAAAGGAAGGTAAGTTAACATTGCTGGTGGCTGCTGGTAGCTCTGCCTGGTTTAGACCTTCATTTAATAAAGCTGCTGATTTCAGCAATGGTTCGGGAGGAATTCGAACCAGCACCAAGTGCTTTGCTAAATCCAAGCTGGAGTGAGCTGGAGAGCAGCACGTGATCCCCAGAACATGGAAAGGAGCTCCCTGCCCATGGCTGGATGCTGCCAAGTGATGGGGATTCCTCCTCAGGCATGAAACAGACGTTTTCCAGTGCTTTTCCTGCGTTATTTGGATATATTTTTTTTTAATAGTGTGGGATGTCCCAAACAGACAATCCTTCTCCATCCTCTGGCTGTGGCAGTGAATGTCTGCTGCTGAACCCAGCAGAGCCTGCCAAGCTCCTAGTGCCCAAAGGAGGACTTTCTTTATCCTCTCTGCTACCACCTCCTCCTCAAGGAGCCTACAGAACTAATCCCAATTAGTGCTACAGTGTGCTGGGGTGCCCTCCTTTGTCTTCCCCTCCTGTGGAGCATCTCTGGACTTGGCTCAGGAGGCAGGACACATGGGCAGGCAGGTGAGAGCTGGATCTAGGAAGCAAGGCTGATGAAGGACCACCACACGGCAGCACCCTATGGACAGACAGCTGTCGCGAGACAAGAGTGTGGCAGAGGACATGGGAAGGAGGGAGGGGTTTATTTGCCTGGGCCTGGGTGAGCCCCTGGGGATGGAGGAAAGGGGGTAGAGACAGAAAGTGCAGCATCTCAGGTGATGCAGATTATCTCCTTTAATCTCCTGCTCAAAATAACCCAAAGTCAAGTAAAGGAGGGATTACAGGGCCTAAGCCACTGTTATTGCTGGGGTGGAACAGACTTAGGTTGCCTCTGAAGGGCTCCCGAGGAAGAAGAGGAGCTGCAGCAAATTCCAGCCGGCTGGAAATGTCTCCTGCTGAGGATGACTGGGTGGGCTGGGGACCCTCCTGAGGTAGCCCAAGGGTTGTTGGAGCTGCAGGGACAGCAGCTGCTGACAGACTTAGGAGCCCACACAGGAACCTGGTCCCAAGGAGAGAGTGTCTTAGATGTCCACTTGTCACCTTGTCATTGCTGATGGATTTATTCTTAGTGCAGGATCCAAAGTGCTTTATAGCCATTAATTACCCTAATGGGGAAGCAGTGCCCGTGAAACTCATTTTACAGATGGGAAACAGCCCAGGAGGAGGTAAATGACCTACCAGGTGCTGGGGCAGGGCTGGAGTGAGGTGGCCAGACCCTGGCCCCCCACCTCCCTCCAATTTCAAGGGGCCTTTCCTTGGATGTGTGCTGTTCCCATCAGCTGTGAGGCTGAAGGCATCTCCTGCCCTTGCCAAAAAGCCACGGCCGGGCTGTGTGCTGCTGCCAGGGAAAACCGAGCTGCAGAGCCCTATTCATCAGCTCCTGGTGATGTCTCCGAGATAGCAGCAGCACAGGGACTGTGTGAAGCAGGATTGCACTGGGGAGGGAGCAGAGCATGTTCATTTTAATGAGCCTGTCCCTGCCTAAAGGAGAGAGAAAGCGAGAGGCCAACCTGGTTTAATAAACTCTAGCATGCGGATTTAATCAGATGGATCATTGTTCCCCGGCACAGGGATGAATATATTAAAAAAATGATTCAAACTTTTCCCCTTTGTTTTTCATTTGTATTATGTGCTGTGGTGTGATAAAACATCCTGGGGCTAACTTGCAAGGCAATAAAAGAGACGGTGGAGGAGAGGAAGACATTGATCCATGCGAGCGAGCACAAGCACTGTGGGAAGGGAGGCTGCTGGCAGGCAGGGCTGGAAGACAGGGGCTGCAGCATCCTCAGCCCCCACCAAAGCCCCAGGGAAGATGTGGTTATGGGGGCTGAGCTGCTGTCAGCTCCTTTTCAGAGATCTGAGATGACTAATAGCAGTTTAAGTCCAGGGCTAAAAGCAGCCCTTGGTCAAGCATGAGATCTCCATCTCAGTGCAGAAAGATCTGAGCACAAGAATATCCCCACAGCCCTGCCCCAGGAGGGAAGGAGGGACAGTCCCCACCTTTCTACAGGGACACCAGCACGTGGATTTGCTGGTGGTGTCTTTTGGAGTTAGGTGGCACTGGCCTTCCAGGGAATGGTGCAACAGGACAAACTTTCCTCTGGACTCTCCCCTTCTCCTTACCAGGAGTTTCATCACTGCCTCCCCACTGCACCACGTGCCAGGCAGTGAGGAGTGGGGATCTGGGTGCTGCTTATTAATTTAGAGAACTAAATAGCTGTGGTGACAAAGCTACACACTGCACAGCAGGAAGGCAAGGGCTGTATTATGGGGTTTTGCCACTGCTCCCTGTGTGAATGCCACACCCCTGTGCCTGTGACTGTCCCTGGGGACTGCAGGCGTCGCCTGGGGGCATGAAAGGTCTGGATCCAGCACAGCAAAGAGCAAACCGTGTGTGCAGGCAGCCCAGGTGGGATTGTGTCAGCGTGTGCCTCAGCAGTGCCTGGCTGTGGGCTTGCAAGGCTCCTGCTACGTGGGTGGGAATAAAGGCAGCTTAGACAAAATAGTCTTTTGTGCTAAATCCTGGACAGACCACCTGGAGCTGTGGACTAGGACAGACCTCAGGCGCCTCAAGGTGCCTCCATGGAATTTACCTCCTTTGCCCTGCCCAAGCTCACTGTCCTTGGCTCAGGCTTAAATAACCCCCAGCCCTTGCTTTGCTCACCCTTTTCTGGCCCATCGGGCTGCTTGCCACCCTGAGACACAAAGAACTGGCTCTCCAAGGATGGGACAGGGCACTCAGCTGGGTTTTAACCACTCCACAGTAAGGCCAGACCACTCCTGGGCAGGTGATAGATGGACATTTGGCTGAAGGCACCCCTGAAGTGTTTTTGTTGGGGGACTCCAGGTCCCCCTGCCATAGAGGAAAGCTGGACCTGACAAGTTTGATTGGCCCTAAGACAGGGATGAGGTTTGTGGTGAGAACCCAGGAACTGTGTTTTACATCCTTCCTTCAGGATGGATAACCTCCAGCAGCAGCTGCAGGGCCATGGTAGTGTTCAGAGGAGGGGGAAAAGGCATCTCCTTCCTTGGAAAAGATTGCCCTAAATTGTGCCATTGACCCATTCACTGAGAAGTCACTTATGACCACTGGGTGTTAAGTATCACCAGCTTTGGCTTCTAACACACCAACGTGCTGCTGCTTCATTACTTTATCCATTATTGTCCATAAACACTAATAAATAATCCTATTTTCATTCCCCTCATTGTTTAAGTGGTCATTAATTGTAGTTTATAGGCTGTCTTTGTGTATTTGGGTACGATAGCTTCTTCATGATTCCTTGATTAACTGTGATTGATTGTGTGTTTTAAAATCAATTAAAAGTTTCAACACTAAAAGGTAGAGTCTTTAGAAGTAATTCTCCAAGACATTGCCACTTATAATGGAGCTTTTGTAGTGCTGGGATCCATTAGTGTGGCGTGCAGTGATCTTTATTTTCCAGATTTATGCAAATAAGTAAGTGTGAGTGTGCACGTGGCTGGCTGATATGATGCTGATATGATGGAGGAGGAGGAGGGTGGCCACCCCCTGGGTGTCAGGGCATGTGCTGGAGCACTAATATCTGCTCTTTATAGCATCATGCCTGTATTGTATCAATGCTTAGCTCCTCACATTGCTGATGTGCTGGGAAAACGTGTGTGTCCAGCAGCAGAGCTGCAGGAAATGGGCTTAACACCGTGCTCCAGTGCTGCCTTGCCCTGTAAACCTGAATCCTAAGTGCTGATGCCTCTGTGCACTCTGTGACTCCAGGGCAGCTCTGCCCAAGCAGCTTCTCATGGGCCATGCAGAGAATGAGGGGTGGGGAAACCCCCCAGGAGATTTTGTGCAGGTGCTCCGAGGTGGGAGAGCAGATCCCCAAGGAGCAGCGGGAAATCAGGCCCTTGTAATGGATCCCCCATTTGCCCCCCATCCTCCTGGATGTCTGCCTGCTGCCAGGAGCAGGGCCCTCCCAGCCATCTGCCAGCTCAGGCAGAGGATTCCTGTGCACTAATCTGCTCACAGGCATTTGTCACCCACCCCTCTCCCAGCTGCATGATGCAAAAAATGCCTCAGTGCCCCAGTACAGCTGCTGGGAGCACCTGTAGGGGCAATCACCAGTCCTGTTAAATGATGGGGGGACCATTTTGTGCAAGCCCTGGAATGGGATCACTCTGTTGTATTAACTCGCCTGCTTGCATTGATGTTAATGAAATAAAGAAATATAATGGTTCCAGACTTTTAAACTTCTTATAGCTCAATTTGCATAATGGCCACCGCTACCCTGAACAGGAACTGATCTGTCAAAAAATATTGTTCCAGTCCTCTATCATTCAGCTCAATGGGAGGTGCAGATTGGCCCACAGGAGCTGTTTTTCACTGATGAAGTGGAGTTTGCCTAGTGCCAACCATAAAAAGCTAATATTAGCACACAATCCAATATTGCAAAAAAGAAATTGGTTAAAAGTTATAGATCAATAACTGTTAACCTGGCTGTGTTTTTCAGACAAATCATGTTTGCTGCTGCCTGCTGATGGGGGGGCAGGCTCCCTCCCTCTGGCTGAAACAACTCCAGGGTTCCTCCTTGGAGGAGCCTGGGGCTGCCAGTCAAGGCTCAGCTGTCCTGAACAACCCTGGGAGCTTACTATGCTGCACAGTGTTTCTTGGGGAAGTTTGTTCCCCTCTAACCTGGACTATGAAATGCTGGTCAGGGCTGGACATCAGCCCTGTCCCCACCCTCCTCCACGGCTCTCCTCAGTGTCTCAGATCTCCTCTCCTTCACATCCTGCAGCAACCCCACTTGATGCCTTAGATCCTTACTCCTTAATTACCTACACCTCTTCTCCTCCCTGCCCTAGATCACTGCTCCTTGATTATCCACATCTCTGTTCTTTGATGCCCCAGATCTCTGCTCCTTCATTACCTACATCTCTGCTCCTCCATGCCCTAGATCTCTTCTCCTTGATTATCCCAATCTCTGCTCTTTGATGCCCTAGATTTCCTCTCATCAGTGCCCCAGATCTCTGGCTGCTGCCAAGACCGTGCCTCTCCCAGCACTGCCTCTCCTGCAGTGCTTCCAGCTCTTCCAGAGCAACCCGATACCCTTATCCCTGCGGGGAGAAGGGCGTTGGTTTGGCATGTGTCTGTCCCCTCCCTGACGGGAGGTGAGCATCCCTCCTCTCCACTGTGTGGATTTAAAGCCGGTTTGCCCAAGTGGCAGGGGCTGTCTCTCCACACCACAGTGTGTTTAGGGAGTGCAGACCCAAATCCTCAGCTACAGTGATGGGAACAGGAGTGTGAAGGAGCAGGGAACCAGCTGAGCATCACGAGCCAGAGGGACAATGGCCCTTTTGCCCCCACTGACTTTGGGCTTGCCTCTGATAGCTCATTACAGCCTGCCTTTGATCACTTCCCTCTCCCCTGCTCTTTACTTGGAGATGCTGGAGAGCTTTCCTGACCAATATCATCAAAAAGGACATTTTTACTTCCAAAATATACAACTTAATTAGAACTGTGAAGGGAGAGAGCAGCCAGTCCATAAAACACCCACTCTGCGACAATCTCTGCACCGGGTCTGTGGGAACTGGGCACAAGGGACACCTGGTTTTCAGTGGGAACAGGGTGGTTTCCCAAATGCTAGAAATACCACTCAGGTCCTGGACAAAATGAGGTCCTTCCACTGCAGGAGAAGGTTTTGGTGTGGAAATCAAAGGTTGAGGTGCCCTCGACTGCAGTCAAACATGCTTTGCTGAATTGGGACCCAGTGGAAGCATGGAGTGAACAGCTGCAGACAGCAACAGAGAGACCCTCATCTAAATCATCACCCTGCAAACACACCTTCTGCTTGAATGCTTGAATACCCACTGTCACCCCACAGTCTTGCTAACACACTCACTGAACTGGGGCCATTTCCAGCTTCCCAGGGCCACCTCCCCGCAGGCAGCGAGGCAGGCCCACCCCATGGCACACGGGAGGAGTGTGTTTGCATCCTGACAAACGAGGTCCAGTCATTCCCGTCCCTGCAGCTGCCCCACGAAACAGCTGACACCTTAAAAACCGATGGGGTTCATTTCCTGCCTCTGTGCACTCACTTGAAGCACCAGCTCTGCCACTTCCAGCAATGTCCACATTAATTACTATCATAACCCAAGTACCTTGGCACGGCTCCCCGGGCTGTCCCAGCAGTCACCTGCATTTCCCTCCCCTCGGGACCTGTCGCATGACTGAGTTTTCCAGCGCTGCCGCCTGCGGGAGAACAAAGCTGCTGCCTGCTGGGACAGCCCCCGGGGAGGAGGACAGGCCATCAGGCAGCTCTGCTGGCAGCTTGGCTCTGGCCCAGGCTCACCTGCAGCACGGGGGGTTCCTTCCCCTCCTTGGCCCCTTTGCCTCACTGAGCAGCAGCATCAGTGCTGCCCCACCTCTGGGGCTTTTCCACACAGCACAAACCATTTAAATATTCACTGGAGACTGACTCCGTGGCCGGGTGGTGGAAGTGCTTCTCCTGGGATCATCTGGAGTCCTTGCACTGAGTCCCTTTAGGTTTGAGCCCCAGGGACCAGCCTTCGGCTTTCCACTGCAGTCCTTCCGAACAGAAACTTCCAGTTTCCAAGGAAAAAAGTCAAATCATGGAAAAAGGCTCAGCTCACTCTAAAAACAGCTCCTGAGGGATGGAGACAGGATTTTCAATGCTCTGTTGGCTACAGAAAATTGAAAATCTCGTGTTTTTTGCATAAAATGCTGATTAACCAGTGCTGAACACAAGCATATCTTAGACAGTAAAAGGACATGCACAAAAGAGATAAAACACTACAAATTATGAGGTAATGAAAGTCAGCAACTGAAAGGATCATCAATAAAGCTTCTTCAGCGTGGACAGAGTTACATCTCACCCAGGTAACGCACAGCCTAGCCAAAAGTCTGACCAAAAGTCTGCTTTGAATGCATGAACACACCAAAATCAGCACCTGCAAGAGACTGACAGACACAAGAGAACACAACATTCGTTCAAGATGCTTCATTCCTGCCTTTTACCATTCACCTCAAAACCTCGTGGGAAACACCAAGCCCATGAGCAATAGCTCCCCAGAAAAAGGTCTAGGAATTATCGTGGGTCACAAGCTGAACACAAAGTACCCATGTCGCATCAAGAGGCAGACGCAGCCCTGGGATATACGAGCTGCAGAGTGGCCTAGAAGTCTCATAAAATCATCTTTTTTATCTGTTCAGGGCTGGTGAGGTCTACACTGGAGTAGATTCTGGTATTGGCAGCTCATATCAGAAAGGAGGTGGCACTGCTGTAGGCAGCACAGAGCAAACAGGATGATCAGAGGTCTGTGAGACATGACCTACAAAGAAAGATTGAAAGAACTGGGTTATTTTGCCTAAAAGAGATGATGGAAGAAGAGATGTGATAACAGTTTTCAAGTGCTTAGAAGGCTGCTTCTAAGGGGAAGTGAATAATCTGTTCTTTATGACCATGGTGGACAGGACAAGAAATAATCAGCTTAAATTACAGCAAGAGAAATCAGGTTAGACTTGGGGACAAAAAAGGCTCGAGGAGCGAGGCAGTGGTTACCTGGGAGGTGGAGGGGCTCTGTCACTACAAACACAAATGCTGTTTGGGGACAGGCTGGCAAACATCCACGGGGAGAGAGGGCTGTCCTGGGGCAGGGCTGCACCCTCTCCATGCCCCTGTGCTGCCTTCAACATGAGCCTGGAGCTCCTGCATTGTCCAAAGTGAGATCATCCTGCAGCAATCCCTTCAGCTGCCTGGACAAATCCCAGACATTTTGGCTTGTGAGAAGATTCAAGATAGCAAAACTTGATCTGGTAGCAGACTGGGGGCACCCAGTCAACGTTTTGGGTTCTTTTTCTTGCAGTAAAGGAATACTTCAAAATTGATTTTCCTTTTCCCCTCTCATCTCTTTCAGTCACTCGACTATAACACAAACGAAGCGGAGCAGCCCAGCCCTGCCACACAGTCAAGCTGAAATGACACCATCCAAATGAAACCTGTTTGATAATGTCCTCACTGAAAACAACAACGAAACAGATCTCTCTCCTCCAGACAGCCAGGTGGGGTTGAATCACCAGTTCCGAGCGCACAGACTTGCCTGGAGATGTTTTTCAGCCAGCTCGCAGGATTGTTGCTACCAGAGAGACAAAAGGAAAACAAAACCAGGGCCCTTTCCAATCCAGCTGTGTCCCCACTGTGCCAGTGGCCGGGATGGGGGACCCACCACCGTGTCCAAAAGCAGCTCCATCCACTTCACTCAGTGGCACCTTCACTGTGCTGCTGAGCATGCACCTTGGGGCTACTGATGAAGAGATTCTGTGTTCTCCTGAGGAATTATTATCACCCCTGGCTTCCAAGAGCAATCCTTTATTTTAAAAACCTGCCTCCTAATTCATTTTATATTTACCCATAGAATCTTGGCCAGGGTTTCTGAGAGTTGCGGGTTTTTGGAGAGGCCAAGTTTTAACATGGAGCTGACTCAGCAGAAGCTAACTTGATTGAAACAGTGCCTGTTTGAGTTTATTCCATTCCTGGGCAGGATTGGAAACAAAGCAGCAGAAAATGGACTCTTCCCAGCTTTGTTTTTCTCCACAGACTCTTGGCTGTGTGCAGAAATCGTTGTTGCTGACCCATGGGGCTGGGACTGAAGTGAAGGAGAGCAGAAGAGAGCTGGCAGAATCCCTGTTGTATATCCCATATTCTATTGATTTAAACTTTAATACAGCTGAGATGAGAATCAAATAAAAAGAAGAAAAAGGAAGAAATAATGAAAAAAATTAAAACCCTGTAAGCAATTAATTTTCAGCCTCACTGCCCAGCATCAGTCTCAAGGAGGGGACTGGGGATGCAACTAGTACTTATATTATTAAAATACCTCTCAAATTCCCTCCAGGATGCTCTGGTATAGGCAAGCCCTGCAATGGGGAACATGGTGCCAGTTCTTTTCTACAGTACAACAGCAGCAAACTGAGACTTGGAGCCATTTTAACATAGTCCATGGAGCTGCTTCTGCCTTCCTTTTCCCATGCTATGAATCCTTAGTTGTGCCTGTGGCACAGTCTGACTTCTGGACACAATGGCAGCACCCCTTGCTTGTTGATGTTGGTGGGGCAGTGCTGTCCCAAGCAGGTCTTGCTTGGGAGATGAGTGTCCCCTCCACAGCCTGGCCTTTTCCTCAGGTTCTCCTCATTCAAGAGCTGGAGCTGGAAAGAGAAGATGGATTACAGAGGATGGCCAAGCTGCCATGCCAATGAACCACTGGGGACTGCAACTGGATCCTGTCCCAGGTGAACCAAGATTCCTTCAAGGAAAAACTCGTTTTAGGCTCAGGAGAAAAATATAAAAGTGCTGAAAGTCGACCATCTTCTGACACCTTGGAGAGTGCTTGCTTCTGATGTCCTCACTGTTATGAGGTGCCTGAGTGACAGCCAGGCTATGAAATACAGCCAAGGGGGGTTGAATTGACAGCTCATTCTGTGTACAAGCAAAGCCTGAAAGACAGTCCAGAGCTGCTTAGCAAGAACAGGCTAATAGCTAAGTACACCACTGAGACCTAATGAGAACACCACTATCTCCTAACTCCAGCTCCATTCAGAAAGCCAAGAATATGGAAGTTGTCACTTAGTGTCCAATGGCCATAACGAATGTGCCAGTGGAGGTGCCCAGAAAGAATAATACCATAAATTGGCAAGGTGGCAGCTGCATTCATCAGCTCAAACAAGAGCTGGTCATCCATAAAATCCAGCAGGATCAAAGACCGGTTCTTCAACTCCAATGTTATTTCCACCTTTAGAGTGTGGGTGGAAATATGCTTGAAATTTGCCAGCAGCCCCAACAGATGTGTCACTTCTGCTGAGAGCCAATGCTGGATGGTGATCCAGGCTATGAAATGCTATTAATTTGCTACAGCAAATGCCGAGAATCACCAGGAGATTCAAAACTCAACCCCAAATCCTCTGGAGAAGGCAGCGAGCATGTGCCCAGGATGTGCATCGATGGCCTGCTGAAGCTGAGCACTCAACAACTGGGCTGGGGAGCAGCCTGGCCTGGGCAGAGATTTGGAGACACCTCCAGCACAAGCTGAAATGTGCCTGCTGAGCTTGTGCTGCAGGGACAACCCACAGGACCCTGCTGTCCCCTCCCCGGTGACAGCGTTTGTCTCCAAGCCTCCACACGAGCACAAAGCCGCACGGCACCTGCCACCTGCCAGCTGACACCCTTCCCCTGGGAGCTGGGAAGGAGGGTGAGAAACGTGCTGCAAGTCCCCAGTAACTCATGCCCACTCCTGTCTGCTCNAGTAACTCATACCCACTCCTGTCTGCTCCCCCTGAGCTGCCTGTCACCACGACGGGGTTTGCCACCGCTGTGACAAGCCCGGGGGAGTGAGCGCGGTGTTATCTGCACCGGCGCCGCTGGATTTGCCAGGCAGTGATTTGTGCAGGGAGATAACTTCCCTCCAGGAGCCAGGATCGCACCCTGCCTTCCCCTGGGCAAAGGGGTGGGACTCCTGCTGTCATTTTGATATCCTTCCCCCTGGGAACTGCTGGGAGTAGGGGATGGTTTGCTCACCCCAAGGTGGGTCACAACGCTGGGAGTCCTGGTAAGGACTTTCTGGGTTTTTTCCCTTTGAAGGGGAACACGGGTGATTTGAAGCCCCTGGGCCACCAAGAGTTGTGCAGTGTTATCCGTGCAACAGCTAAGGAAGATCACTCAACCCATAAAGATTTTTAAGTCAAGGGTTTGATGTTAATTATGGACCAAAACATTTAATAGCCCGTTTCACTTCCACAAGGCATTTTTTTAATTAAAAAATGATATATTGCACCAAGGCGGGGGGGGCGGGAAGGAGAGAAATAATTGAAGATTGTTTTATTCCAGAACAACCTGAGGCGGGGAAGGCAGGAAAGAGATGACATGTTGGGGAGTGTGATGGCAGCCCCACAAGCCATGAACTGGTGGCAGAGGAAGCCAGGGAGGGAGCAGTCTCATCACACTGGGAGAAGGTGCCCAGGGAAGGGGAGAACAGCCAGAGGCAGATAGGAAATCCACATCAATCTTCTGACCACCACACTGGCCTGCCCTTACCTGTTGAATCTTTAGTTTGTGTTGCTGTGGACTTGGATTCAAATCCCTCTTTCTGACTCTCTGTCAGCTGTCTGTCAAGAAAAACAGCCAAACCTCTGGGGTTGAAATTAGTCGGGAATAGGTCAGGGATGAAGAAAATCTGAATGTCTGGCTCTGATGATGCTCTGGTTTTCATTCAATATTTAAAGACGGGTTTGAGCAGGGTTGGCCTGAGATGCATTCAAATAGTCTGTGCAAAAGGAAAGGTCCTCAGCAGAGCAAACCAACACTTCCCCTGCCTTGGGCAGTGCCCACAGCTGGTGGTGCACAGGACAGGGGGCAGCAGGAGGGAGCAGCTCCAGGTGGGAGGCTGGTATTGGACTAACTCAAGGAAGAAGAAAGAGAAGTGGGATGGAAATATGCCCTGGGGCTGACTAGGAAAACTTTGCCTGACTGCTTAAACTGGAAGTTTTAAGGAATAAAGCAGGAGTATGACACCAAAGTCCCCAGCCATGGATGGCCTCAAGTTCTCCTGTGCTTCCAGCTCTGAGCCTTGCTGTTGTTCTCTTCCTTCAGCTCTACAAGGGGAATAATATTATTCCCTCCTCACAGGGTTTTGAGATGCTCAGTTACTATGGTGATGGGGCCATAAAAGTACCAAAGATAGCAAGAACAATAATATCAGACATGGTAGGAGCCAAATAATTGCATTTAGGGCACGCACACAACACAAAAGGGAGAGCCACCTCCATTCACCACCGCTCTCAAACCCCAAAGAGAAAACTTTTGTTGTACCAACGGGCTCTCAGCCTACTTAAAGGGCTAATTCCCAATTCCTGCCATACCCACTCAAAGCAAGGAGTGGTCACCAATGACTGCAGCTCCAGGACTGGTCCTGCCTCTCCACAACTCCAGCCAGGAAGAGGGCGGAGCAGCAGGGCTGGACAGTCTTTGCCAGAGGAGAAATGAAATGTTCCTCGCACCACCTCTGTAACACAAAGTCCCCACAGGGGTTTGGCCACTGCACTGTGTGACCAGCTAAGCATTCTTTGCCCAGAGTGGCGAGTGTGCCCAGCACAATGCCACTGACAGCTTGTTCCTTTCTCTCTGCTGAGCACAGCGCCTGCCTCATTATTTATTTTTTTTTTTAATTTATGGGGCTTTAATTGAAAAAATTGTGTAACATCTGTGGCTGCTTCATAACACCTGTGTGCGACAAGGCTGATTTTCAGCAGCGATTGTCACAGCATTCTCATCTGGGCAATGCTGAGTCAGTGCTGTGTGGCCTCCTCTGAACTGCTCAGGCAAGAACGACCCATGGAGGGCACATAATTAACATGTGATGGAAAACAAGGTGCTGAGGAAAAAAATAATGAAAGACGTCCCTTTTAAAAGGGGAAAGCATTTGTTCGGGTGAACCATTGCAAAGTCACCACTCACCAGGTGGTGTTTGCAAAGGTTCACCTGAACAAATGCTGCTGGCACTCAGATGGAGAGCTGGGCTGCCAACCCAGCCCTGGTGTCATGGTAAGAGGAGGTGGCAGAGGGGATTTGGCCTTTCCATCAGCATTTTGGGCAGTGTTTGCACCCCAGTTCTTGCTGGCAACCTTGTGGTTGCCCCCAGCTCCGGCCCAGGAGCTGCCTGTTCCCTGAGGGGGACACAGGCAAGGCTGGTCCTCCTCTTGCAGCAGCCCTTTACAGCAGCACGTGCCCCAGCAGTGACCACTGCTCTGGGATCTGCTGAGCCCAAGGGGGCTGTTTGCAACAGGAACACAAACGGCCCTTCTGCCATTTACACAGCTGCTGCGGGGACCTGCCCTGCCCATTCCTGCTCTGACAAACATTTATTTGCACATTTGCAGCACCCCAGATGTGGCTGGGAAATGCCACCACCCGCGTTGTGGAGGCACGAGGAGCTGCTGCAGCCCTGGCCTTGCCAGCTGTGGACAGTGAACCCAGAAGGCAGCAGACACCCCCAGATGGCTGAAAGCCCAGAATCCTTCTCCTTCCTTGTTAGGTCTGGAGGCCCAGCACCACCCAGGTAATTTTTATCGTGAGTAAAAGGATCCTGAAGCCGTTGCTGGTGTTGCCACCCAAATCTTCCTGATTTTGACAGCCTTGAGTGCTGCCTACCAAAAGCTGCCTCCTTGCAGCATCTCCCAGGGCTTGCTGTGCAGGTGCTGGCTGTAACAGTTTGGCTGTTCAGGAAGCACAGAGCAGCCTGGGAGGCTGACAGGTGCCTCTTACATTTCTACATGCTCATGACAAAGCTGCTTGGTAGCACGGGTGAGCGAGGAGCAGCAGGGACACGGCTCCGGCTGTGCACAGGCTGAGGTTTATTCCTTGCAGGAGCCTCCCTGTACAAAGCTGGAGGAGGTTTTATCCACTGCTCACAGCTCTGGGAAGCTCAGGCTGCCCTGAAATCCCTCTTCCCACTGTGACTTGGTAAATAAATAAAACCCTGTTCCCCGCTGAGCTCGGTAATGGCAACAGGGCTGCCAGGGCAGCAGACAACCAGGGCTGGCAGGTAGAAAGCAGGGGCCAGCTGAGTGGTTTGGGCAGGGAATAAACGAGCAGCAACACAAACATTTCCGTGTCCTGCCCCTTGTCGCTGCAGCTTGGCAACACCCCGATGTAACACGGGCTTTTTGAGCAGATTCCCCCTTGCACATCCTGGGAGCAGCCCCCGGTGCTCTCCCCTTCAGCACAGCAGCAGCGCCCTCCTCCCTCTTGTGTTCGGGCTAAGAATTCCCCTCATCTCTCAGAGCACATTAAAAAAAAATCAATGTAATTACACAGCAAACATTAATTATGATCAGAAAATGCAACTGAGAGGGATTGATCTGGAGGAGGGTGGCAGCTAGCCACCAAATTACTAAACACCAAATCAGTGGGGTTGGTCCAGACAGCAAAGCATCATTAGTGACATGTGGCTTGACCATCTCAGTTTCTGGTTTCTTTTATTCGCCCTTCTAGTTTGTGGCATTAAAGCAAGCTAAGAAGTGGATAAATGGAATGTGTTTGTAGATATATCTACGTGCCCCTGGTAGGGCTGCTAAAAGGACATGAGACAGGAGGAAGCAAATTGCTTGTCTCAACCTGGTAATCCCAAGGACATGGCTAATCCTGCTTGGGGTGAAACTTCATCCCTGCCATGGAGGTGACCTCCATGCAGATGCTTCCTCGGTTGGTTGTTGAAGCTCTCCTGGAGACAGGACTCCCACACACCCCCTTTACAGCCTGCACAGGCCAACCTTGTCCTTAGGAGGCTTTTCCTGAGCATCTAACCCAAGACCTCTTGGCTGCAGTTTAAGCCTATTACAGCTTGTCCAACCCTTGACCAATTGATCAGCATCATTTCTGTAACTGCTTTTTTCCGCATTGATGAATGTTACACATCCTACCTCCAGTTGTCTCAGTCCTGGAGCACAAACCAACTCTCTCAGTCCATCTTCCCTGGGGCATGTTTTCAAAACTCTGTGAACTCACTCAATTTGTCTGAATCTTTCTTAGAGTTGTGATGCCAAAGCCTGGAGATATATGTCTCCAGCTGATGCATCACTGGCACTAAATAGAGCCAAATAAATTACCTCGCTGCCTTCTATCTTAAACTGTTAATACATCTGTGGGGAAGATGTGCCTTTGCTCTCCCTTCCTCAAGCACCAGGTTATTGTCTGCTGCTCAGTTTAAGGGCTACTCCACTGCCTGAGCCACTCTCCTGCTGGCTTACCAGTCCTTCCCCCCTTCCAGATCTTATATCTGCGATTTTGATATTGCCTTCCTAAGTGCAACACTTTGCACTTGACTTTATTGAATTTCAGTGTATTGATTTCTGGCCATTCCTCCGATTTATCAAGATCATTCTGCTCTGAGGAATCTGGCAGCAGCTTGTCTTATATCTGCTCTGTTGACAAAAGGTCTTTAGACCTCAGGGCTATCAAGCCAGAGCTTTGCATTAGTCCTGAAAATAGTCAGAAAGAAGCACACGGGAGGCACGGGGACAGTGGCAGGTGGAAGTGACAGACTGGCTCACACAGACACAGCCCCACGCTGCCACCTCAACCAGGCAAGGAGCAGAAGCAAGAGGAGGAGACAGAAGGAGCAAGATGGAAATGCTAATGGGTCCCCAAGGGTGAGAGCAGGGATACCTGCTGAGGGATGCTGGGCCCTGCTGCAGCCCTGGGGACAGCCTTGGGGACAGCCCTGGAGCAGGAGGATGGAGGGGAGATGAGCATTGGGGTTTAATGGTCCCTCTTTCCTTTCAGGTCAGTGTGTGATGAGCTGCCCTGTTCCCCCCTGAGGGCTTGCCAGCAGACTGGGAGAAGCCTTGCAGCACCAGGCATTAATGGCACTATTTGGGGACAGAAAAACTGGAGTAAGGTGGAGACAGAAGTCCACCCTGGTGTGCACAAACCAGGTCAGATGGCTTTATTGTTGCTACTATTATTATTATTATTATTATTATTATTATTATTATTATTATTATTATTATTATTATTACTCAGAGGTTGGAGTGCTCCACTCTTTAAGGCAGAGAAAAAGTCTTGGGAAGCTGCTGCTTGTCCTGGGGTGGAAGGAGCAGCTCCCAACCCTTCTGCTTGGGCACACTGCAGGAGCACAAGGCTTTGGACAAACGTTATGGATATACAACAGCATCCACCTTCCCACCACGCTCTCCTCCCTCTACTTCTCCCACCAGCCTGCCAACAGCCCCTTCCTCTGCCTCCTCCTCCTCCTGCCCCTCAGGAGGGCTGCAGTTCAGCCAACAATTACCCACATACTGGGAGGAATTTCCTAGGAAACTTTACAGAAAAGCACCTCCTGCAGAGCTGCTCCCTGCTAGGTCCCCATTCTCCTGTGGAGGGCAGGTGAAACAGCTGCTGGCACAGCGGGAACGCTGGGAAAGCATCGGGAGAGAGCTGCCAACAACCCCGGGGAGGGGGCAAGGCAGAGGCGTAATGGAGGGGCTGGAACAGCTTGGGAGAGGGCAGGGGAAACGGTTTCCTTGGGAAAAGGCTGGCAAGCCTCGACTGGAAAAAGGATAGCAAGGAAGAGATAGCAGAGCTCCTCTGGGTGCAGAGGTCACGAGGAGAGAAGAGGGGCAAGGTTTGGGTGAAGCCCTGGCAGCCACAGGAGCTCACCCTGGCTCTTGCCATGGTAATGATGCAGACACAGACATGTGATAAGCCCTACTCTGCACACACTTTAAAATCTAAGTAGCTTATGAATAAGTAATAATCCCATATTCCCAGAGCCATAATCTATATTTAATTAAGAAAATAACTAAACGGTGGCAGTAAAAGGGGCTGTGTGGGGAAATGGAGAGAGGAACACTGTCAGATAAGCTGCAGTAGGAAAGGCAACAAACAGCAGCCTCAGCATGGCAGAGGCAGCAGGGCTGTGGCCTCCAGCTTGGCTGCAAACAAAGATAACCTGGCCTTCAGAACACCTGTATGCAGCAAAGTCTGCCTCAGGAAGCTTCTTGGGTCAACAGGTGAGCTGCAGTTGGCCATGAGGGACTCAGTCCTTCACATGCAAGTGGGAAATTTCCTGCTGTTCAGTGATGCTGGACTGTGAATGGAGAGCAAGGCACAGAGGAGCCAAAGCAGCCCCCACATCCTGCATGGGAGCATCCAAAAGAACCTTCAACGCTGCCACAACAAAACTGCCCTACAGCATTTCTGTGCTCAGTGCCCAATGTCTCCTCGTGTTTGGCACTGGCAAATCCAAGCCAGTCCTGGAACTGAGTGGCACACAGGGCTGGAGAGCTGCTGGCCTGGAAAGGGCCATGCCAGCCCAATGCTGGGCCAATGCCCAAAGCATGGAGAGATGTTCATGCAGGAGCTTGTCAGCCCAGTGCTCTGCTGGATCCCTTAAGGCACCCCTGGGACCACCATCCTTCTCAGTATCACCCCAGCACCCATGGGCATTGACTGCTTTGCAGGAGTCTTTGCCAGCTTGGAGCCAGTGCCAGGGCAAGATTGGAGCTTGGCTTTTCCCGTCTCTGTGCTGTGGGTGGTGCTGATGTGAGCGCTGATCAGCCCCTGCTCTGGGCAAGGGAGAAAAAGATGGACAGCAGTGTGGCCATGGATAGTCCAAAGGATACTCAGCACCTGTGTCCAGAGCCCTTCCAACCCCACCGAAAACACATCACAGACTTTTCCCTCCTGGCA
This sequence comes from Cyanoderma ruficeps, assembly GCA_008694505.1. Classification (NCBI taxonomy): domain Eukaryota; kingdom Metazoa; phylum Chordata; class Aves; order Passeriformes; family Timaliidae; genus Cyanoderma; species Cyanoderma ruficeps. The sequence goes on along the minus strand of VZDJ01000076.1, from coordinate 8,929,329 downwards.
CCTTTAACCAGTTTCCCAAAGCGTTGGTCCAGCCTTGCTCTGTTAACTATGTTTTACTTATCATCCCACCCATGGGGTCTGCAGGTGACAGATACCCCTCTGTTTCCTTGGACTGTAGTAGTGGAAAGGACAGCACGTTTTAAAGGCTGGGTGAAAGAGAAAGGAAAAAAAAATCTCAGTCCACACACTATACATTATAAATAGACCGTCTGGTTTTTAAATTGAAAAACAGCAATAATCACTGCTAAGAGCCTGCTGAACAAAACCAGCCTTATTACCACTGGGACAAATTCATATTTACCAAAAGAACACAAGTATTTTTTAAGCTGCACTTGAGCTCCCCAAGTTGCTAATGTCTTGCTGCTTCCCCTGACGGAGGTCCCTGGGAGTGGTGACACAGAGCCAAAGCAGGGAGGTGTGGGCAGTGCAAAGTGGGGACAATCCTTTCAGCTGTGGGCAAGAGAAGGGAAGGTGATTTGGAGCAGGCTCAGCTATGCCAGGCTGCAAAGAGAGATGCCATCAGTGGGGTTTTTTTTAGCTGCAGTCTTTTCCTCTAACTGCTGTTTTATGGAAGGGAGACAGGAGGCCTGGAGAAATGTGGGTGGAGAAAGGTGGGTGGAGATGAGGGGCAGGCATGGGACAGGCTGTGTTTCGGGGGGCACAGCCATTCAGGCAAGCCTGACTTTCCATTCCTTTAAGCAACAGAGAAAAGCACAACTTTTATTAGAGGACACAGTGTGCACAGAGCCCACCAGCACACAGTGGGCAGCTGTCCCTGTGAAGGCACTGCTGAGAGGTGAAGGGATGGTCCAGGGCAGCTGGGTAGGCAGGTGTATGAGCTGCAGGGACTTCTTGGATTTGGATTATCAAGGGGGATGACAGAGATAACTACCTCACTTTCCCATCACAGCTGTCACACTGCTGATAGCAAGGTCAGGACACAGGCAATAAATGCACTGAGGGAAGTGCAGGGATGGGATCCCCAAATCTGCCTGTCCTCCACTTCTTCACCAGAACAAGGGACCAGGGCAGTGAGGTGGGCCTGCAGAAACTGCCATGGGGAGCAGGGTGCATCTCAGTGGGATGAAGGGCATTGCTGCCAGGCCTCAGGGCTGTCCTGAGGGGGCAGAGCAGGCTGAGTTCTCATACAGCACAGACACGGGAAAGGAAAATTAAAATAGCCCCATGCCAAGGTCCTGAGATCTTCCTTTCCTCTCTTCCCAGGCCATAGTATAGTGAGATCACTAGAAGCTGGCTGCTAAATCTGCTCTGTCCTGTCCTTTGGGAACAGCAAGGCACCACAGAAGTCATCAACAAGCTGCAAAGGTGGCTGCCAACCCAGAGGCAGGAGCATGGCTCGAGCAGCTGGAGGACTGGAGCTGGTGGAGGTCACACTCTTTCATCTGGGTTTTGGTCCCTGAATCAGAGGGCTGGACAGCATGAGCCACCCCTGATCTGGAGCCAGCATCTGAATGCCTGCAGAAGAAACTCACCCTGGCTGGAGCCCTGCCTGGGCACTGTTTCAGGCCCAGCTGACAGCAGGCTCATGAGTTGGCCTGCCCTGTGTAATGACCAGCACAAGGGATGTGGGACTGACATCCTCCCACAGCCCTGCCCACAGCAGCAGTCACCCTGAGCAGAGCCCTGGAGCAGCCATGCCCTGGGAGATGGGGCTGAGTGGGTTTTCTCTCTGCTGGAGCCTGACTGTGGCCACTGGTGAGGAAGCACAGGCTCGTAAAGCTGATCTCCCAAGTGATGCCAACTGCTCCATGTTGCAAGTTGTCTCTGAGTGCAGCATGCAGGTTCAAATGTTACAGAGAAATAAGGTGGAGCCTTGGAAGGTGGAGGAGAAAGGAAAGGAACAATTTAGTAATGAATATATTATGTAGACATGTCATGCCTCTTGCCTGCTGGCATGGATTAATATCCATAAATCAAAGAGGAAGGAACTGTTTTTAATGCTGGAGATGGATGCTGGTCCTCAGAAAATTGCTAAGGGGGCATTAATGAGGAGAGACATCTGGGAATGGCTCCAGGTGCATTGGCTGCATGCACAGGAAATGCTGCAGTACTGCTGTCAGCTAAAAATTATTCCTGTGCTGTGGACACGTGTGGTCCATGAGGCCAATAGCTTGGGAACCACTGGTCCCCATGTGGAGATGTTGGTCAAACTCAGGAGGAAGGTGGACAATCCCTTGGTTCTCTGCTCCACAAGGCAGCTCCTTCCCTTCTCTTGCACACCAGGAGCACTGGCCCCATCCTTTGACTTTGCTCAGCAAGAAGCTCCACATAGTCTAAGTGATGGGACAGTCTCAGCCTGTGGAACCAGGAGCCAAAACTGAAGTGAGAGGTGCCATTACATCCATCCTGCCTGGGCATGCAGTCACCAGAGACAGGAGTCAGGGACAGTGCCACCTCACAGCCACCACCACTGCCATGACACACGGGATGGGAGTAGCACCTCTTCCCGCTGTTCCACCCAGCTTTGGATCAAGCAGAGATAAGGATCACCCTCCTCGGCTAGGAGGAGCCCTCTGTTGTCAAAGGAGCTCTGAGGTTACATGGAAGGGACAGAGGGCAGAGGCTCCAAGCATGGAGAATCTCTCTGCAATGTTTCTGCAGCCCACCCTGAGGGTGTCTGGGCAAGATGCAATCACTGTATTGAACAAGCACAAGCCCTTAATGCGCTGATCAGGGATAACCTCCTTGGGATCTTTCCCTTTCAGCAGCACAAGGTCCCTCCCAGGACTTCAGAGGGGTGTTAAACCCAGGGGTGATGGCACAGTGGGACCTTTCACACGCCCAGGAGGGCTCCGTGTGGTGGGGGCTGCTATCAGGGAAAGGGGGGCTCCCTTCTGCTGTCAGTGTTTTTTCCTAAGAGGAGGGCGTCGAGTGCCGGGATTTCATCAATCACATTTTATGTGCATTTTAAAAACCCCTGAAATCTTCACTTTTTAGGAGCACCTGCTCCTCTCCCACCCGCCCTGTAACCTGACGCCTGCCCTCCCTCTGCCCTTCCCGGGACCATCTCCTTCCACTCGCACTGACCCATTTTAGGCGTCAGATTTGCAGCCCAGCGGCGCAGGCGGGGGAAGAAGCTGGATTCACGGAATAAATTCGCAGAGCCAGAGAGCCAGGCAGGGCTGGGTGAGCAGGAACAGGCTCTCCAGGAGACAGAGACACCCACGTGCACGTGGAGAGGTGAGAAACCTGCCCGGGAGAAGCCTGGGAGCAAAGGATGCTAAGAAAGCATACGTTCACAGTATGAATGGATTAGAGGGGAAAAGGGGAAGGAAAACCAGGCGGGAAGGATGTGAGCCAGGGAAGGGGATGACAGAGAGGGGCACAGAGGAAAGGGAAACTCCCCAGCCAGGCAAAACCCTGCACAGCACAGCTTCTGCTTTCCAGGTTGCATTACAAGGGAAAGGTGAGATGTGGGAGAAAGCTTGGTCCTGGCACAGGGGGATCTGCCACCCCTGAGGGGCAGAGCAGGATGGGGGGTGGGGAAGTTGCTGGGGAGGATGTTGAAGGCTGCTGTAGTAGAGGGAAAGGAGGGATGGAGGAGGCTGAGTATTTGGAGATGCCTCAGCATTTCAGGGCTTATTTAAAATGAACACTCCTTCAAGGTTCACCTCGTGTGACGAAGCAGCCCCAACTTCTGACAGCAGAGGAGAAGCAGCTGCTGTCCCAGCAGAGGGATGGAAACCCCAAGCATGAGATCCAGAGAGCTGCTACAAGCAAATCCATGTGGCAACATCAGCAAGCCATGCTGGGGCCGAGCTCACAGGCAGACAAGCTTAGCCCTCAGAGAGCAGGGAATTGCTATCTGTCTGTGTCTCACTCTGTTTTCCCTGATTTTATTGTGTTTTGTTTAATTGAATCACACACGCACATGCACATAAAGGCCCAACTCGTGGTGTAAAGTCTGTGAGGAAATGAGCAGCAAATTATCGTTCCAGGAGGAGTGATGCTGAGCAAACACATGACACTCACACGAGCAGGAGCCAGGCAGCAGGAGGAGACAGGAGAAACTGGCAAAGAGGGAAAAGGGAGCTGCACAAAGGATTTTCCATGGGGAAATGGAGCCCAAAGAAAGCAGAACAAGGGAGAGGACAGCACAGATGGTGCTGGTGGTTCCTGAGGTCACTGTGCCCAGACTCTCATTGATCCCTGCAAGGAGCAGTCCAGAGCACAGGGAGAGAAAGCTTACACGGGATGGCTGGGCTCAAGGGACATGGCTCAAACTCCATCACTGCTCCAGGGCTCTCCTGCCCAAACATGAGCAAAACACTCCTCTGGACCCAGGATCCAAGTCCTCCAGGGCCATTGTCATGACCAGCTCACTCTCTTTCCTCTGGTGTGGCAATCACATCCCTCCCTCAGCTCTCAGCTCAGCCAGGACCCCCACTCCCCTCCCTCTTGTTCCTTCTGGTGTACCTGCAGCTCCATACAAGATGCTCATCCTCAGGAAAAGATTGGATACTGAGGAATGTGGGGTGAGACCATGACATGCTGGGCCACGTGCTCCAGCACTTCCCAGGCTCCTCATCCCCACAGAGCTGCACCCCGGTGGCACCATCCAAACCCTGGATGGCCAGAGCAACCCTCAACAGCCTGTGGCCACAGTGCAGAGGGCAGGGACACCGAGGGGAAGGAGCCTTTCCAGGACAGAGGGTTGTCAGTGCAGACAGGCAGCTCTCTTGCCCCTCCTCACCTCCCTGCCCACCCCTGCTCACGAGGGGCCGGGAGGCAGCACAGCACTGATCAGCCACTCCACAAGATGAGGTGCTCTTCAGCACTGGAGAAGTGCAGGGTTAAAGGATCCTGATTATCCTGCCCAGGCTCGCTGTGACAGGCCTCACATGTGTTCAGTCACATCCAGATATGAAGCCACTCTGGAAACCAAGACATTTATTCAAAGGAGCAGCAGCATTGCACACACATCTGCCTGTGTAAAGGAGAACTTCAAAAGGGCTGACAGTCACAGAGCCCAGCAGTAACCTTTGGCTAATTAGCTGTCTTGATTTTCTTGCAGTTTATTTTTATACTTCTCGGGCTCTGAAATGCATTTACTGTAATGTCAGAAAGGCCATGGTAAATATAAAGCTTTCTAGCAATAAGTATATCCACCCCACTGAGCTTTTGGGACTGACAGCTCCGGCTTGGCGTGGGCCAGGTGGAGTGACAATGCTTTGCTGAGGTTTTTTGTCTTGCACATGATTTACTGAGACTGTGCTGGTGGAAAAGATAAAGGCAGCTGGGGCAAAGCAGGTATGGACATGGAGCACAATGGGCACAGAGCAGAGGGCAGCTGTAATGGTGCTTTCCTGAGGTCAGATCACAAATGAGCAGAAAAGACAGAGAGGTGAGGAAGCCTGCAGGATGCAAAGCCATGAGCCAGCTCGCCAAGGAGAGGTGAGGTCAAGAAAAGCAGGCAACCAGAAAGGTGAGAGTGATGCTGAGCCTGCAGAGAGAAGCAGGTGGGACCCCATTCTAAGCATTAAGGAAATCATCAATGGGAGCTGCACTGCTCAGAGAGCCTGTAGAGGCCACAGAGCCTTCCTGCTCTTGGACAGAGGAGAAAAAAGCCTGGAAAGATGCTTTGGTTAGATCTCAGTCAACGAGGGACTTTCAAGTCCCACTGGGGTGGAAGATAACAGTGCCTGTTGAAGCAGGTCACTCTTCTCCCCACCCCAGCTGCGCTTGAAGTAAATCTGTGCTCCACGTGTCACTGCACAGTGCCACAGACACCCTGTGACCCTTGTCAGAGGGCTTGTGACTCTCACTGAGACCTGGCACCCCCGGGCTTCCCTAACAAAGCCAACCCTTCCATTCCTGGCTGAATTCCACCCCCTATATCCCAGCAGCTCCTGCATTCCACAGACTCTGAATTCCACTTGGCCAAGGTGTTGGGGCTAAGGTGAGGGTGTGCACAGCCTGAGATATTCCTGCTTCTCATGCAGGGACATGCAGCCCACTCTTGCAGGGCATCCGAACAGATGTGCTGAGCCACACTGTGAGAAAACACATCGGGTAAGGTAAAGCTTCATTATCTCTGCACTGCGATCTCCAGCACAAACCACTCAACATGTGGCTCTCCCTGGACTGTGCACAGAGAAGATCAGTGAAAAGGAAAGAGGGAAGAGACCAATGCATTAATGATCAGAAATGAAGCAATGCTCCTCTGCCCCCAGATCTAGGGAGGAGGGTTCTGAGTCCCTGCAGATGGGTGGCAGGCACCCAGGACTTCAAACAGCCTCTTCCCCTCAGCTGCTGCTCCTCCTGCCTGGCTGGGTGTCAGCCTCAGGACTGCCCTGTGTACCAGCTGGGAAAACTCAGTGCCAATTAAAAACCCAGGTTCTTGTATCCTTTGAACTGCAGAGAAACAAAACCCGTGAATTCAAACTTTGCCTTTTTTTTCCTCCAAATGATGTCAGGAGTTGAGGAGACAGAACAGTGCTGAGTGCAATTGCTGTTGAGAGCTGCTGGCTGTTTCCCTGTGCTTCTTGAACTCCACCAGCACAGTCGTGCTGGAGTTGGTAACTGCAAATCTTTCATTTTAAGGGTCAAATCCTTATAGACTCACTCAGGGAAGTTAATAGGAAGTTTACCTTTGACTCAGCTATGCAAAATCAACAAGAAATTCCCAACTGATCATAGTGATGATCTCCAATCCCAAGCATCCCTTCCTACAAGTCAAACCCGTATTTTCATTTTTAAACCCATTCTTATACTTAGAGCTTGTGCTGCCTGATCAGAACCAAAATGTCTCAGACGGCTGGGCTGGATTTTGGGACTGACCTCAGCCAGCACTCAAATCTGAGTCTCCTCACTTCTGCTGAGGTTCAAGTGTTTCAGGACTGAGCTCTCTGCTGGGATAATGCACCTGCAAGGCACAGCATGGCTCTGTTCAGGCTCTTGGTGTGCAGCTGGTTGGGCCCTGGCTGCTCCTGAAAATCCCTTTGGCCTCACCCAGGCACCTCAAATACCCATGAATATCATGGGGGCAGTTTCAAAGCATCTTAAACATCATCAGGTTTGTGAGCAGAGCAAGGCACTGTCAGACCCACAGTCCTAAAACCACCCACAGGGTGATGGTGAGCAGCAAGCGCTGAAGGTCTCAGTGACAGGGAAGGAGTTATTACATTGCTCAAGCAGAACAGGAGAGACATGCAGCACCAAGCCCTCGTCCCTGTCAGCCCTTTTACTGCCCGTTTACCTCGGAGAGGTGTGTGTGATGCCTGTGCCACCCCAGCCCTCTGGCACGGCCAGAGCCAGGGCATGGTGCAGGGATCTTTTAAAGGAGCTGGTACCATCCAGGCAGGGAGGGTCCTGAGCTCGTAGGTCATGCACATATACCTGCCTATACATTATTAATGCCCTCCACATGACAGCTGCTGGCTGTATCTACTGACTCTCTCCAGTGATGCCTCTGTCTGAGTCACGGCTGCGTAAAGCTCCTTGACAGACCTGGAGGATGAGAGATGTGGTAAAATCCCAAACATGAGTATTGCATCAAAGGTTCTGTGGTTATCAGAGCACAAATAACATCTCCCTCACAATTTCAGGGGCAGGAGTAGTGCAAGGGCTGTCTAACCACCCTCCTGGAGCATAGGGTCCACACCCAGGGGCCCAGTGTGTCAGGGCCAGTCCGAGATGCTCCACAGGGCTGCAGGGAGGTGGTCTGTCCATGCTGCTGGCAGAAGAGCTGGAGAAAGCAGCAAGGAGCTGGTGGGTGGACTTGAGTGGGATTTCTCCTGCATGGAGAGCTCAGCAGTCCTCCACGCATGCCTGGCTGTGTCAGTCACTCTTGGTTTAGCTGACACGCAGGAGAGCCTCATGTGAGACTCTCAGAGGATGCTGCACACTGATGTGGGAGATTGCCCCACGTGCCTTCATGGATGGGCAGAACCCGAGGCACTGTGCAGTGCAAAATGAAGAGGGATGGCCGGGACAGTCTCCCAGTCTCTCTCTCTCTCTTTTCATTGCCATCTTTCCTTTTCTCTCCAGGCCTTTCACCTGCTCTGAAGCTGCTGCTGCCTCAGCCACCCAAGATGAGTGAAGGATACTTGAGCCTCCCGATGGGCACAACAGCCACTTCCAACAGCAGGTACCCTGCACTGCCACGGGCATTCATTTACAGACAGTCCTTGAGGCTGGGCAGGTTTTCCATCCATGTTTTGCTGGAGCTCTGCTCTGGGCTCCAAGGCAGGGGGACCTGCATGGGGAAAAGAGCCCACTCTGGGAATAGACAAGAAGCAAGACATCAGGGAGGATCACTGTTCCCACAGAGGGTTTACCAGCAGAGAGAACTCTGCTCCTTCTAACTCCATCTCTCTGCAGAGTCAGTGACTCCTCTACCATGCGTTACATTTTATTCTGTAAGTGCAAAGCAATTTCCATTGAGGGTAGGGACAGTGAAGCACAGAGAAAGAGGAGCATAATATCTCATCTTTCTTAAATCCCCACCATCCCAAAGGATCCTGGTTTGCTTTACTTTCTATATGCATGCACAGTTAATTAGCATTACCACAGAACTGCAGGTATTCTCAGACTTAGTAGAGGGAATATCTTGTAATAGAAGGGTAAGCAAATTGTTTCTGCTGTTTCCATTACAGCCAACTTTGATTATCCAGGGTAATGGGATAACAGGGACAAAGCAAAAAACACGGATAACATGAGACCTATGCAAATTAAGCTGGGTGGGGGGGAAAACAGTGATGCTGAGAGTAATGGGGGAAAGAAAGGTCAGTGATACTGATTAAGGAGCATGGAGATCCCTGTGTTAGCATTGCCTTAAGCTGACAAATCCATACACAATGGTACCTGGGCACAGCAGTTACAGAACAAATCTATAGGGTCTGTCGCTGCGAGAGGGAAGCAGAGACATCCCCTGCACAGCAAAGCCAAGCTGCAGCAGAGGGAGGCGAATTGCATTAATGCCGAGCATTTCAAAGCCTCTGTGTGAGGGATTTGTCATTAAAATGAATAAGATTTGGGCACTCAACCCACCTCCTCCCTACATGAGCAGGAAGAAGCCCAATTTAAAGGTCAGCGTCTTAATGGTTTTCGCTGCGTATATACCAGGATAATTCCTCTCCAAACAGAAATCCTGCACCTCCTTGGTGAGCCACAGCCACTGTTTGAAGGAGCACAAGAGCATCCACAGCTGAGGAGCTACAGGAATACAGGCAGGTAGAGCTTCTATGTTAAAAGAGGGTGGGAAGAAGCTCCAACTTCATCTCCTTGCAATACAGCCCAAGATGAGGAAAAGGAACAGCGCTGGAATTTCTTGTGCAGCCCCTCGTCTCAGCAAAGAGCGGATTCCCTCCACTCTGTCAAAGGGGATGTTCAAATCCTTGGCACCAATAGCGTGGAGGCAGCTCTGAAAAATCTCTGGTGGTGGGTGGATAAAAAGGGCACCAGTGGAGATGAGACAGAAAGAAGAGAGGGAGGAATCTTAGAGGAAGGAGAATCTTCTTAATAGGTTTTATTGATTTAACCCAAAGAGAGAGAACAGTAGGGGGAAATATATGCCATTTAAATGTAAACTGGCAATAAAAATAATCATTAGAGTCATAATCTCAATCTGTTAGCATTTTATGTAGAAAAGATCTTAGTGGGAAATATTTTCTGAGTAAACTATTTGCATTTACTTAGTATGAAGGAGCCTCTTAAATATAACTCAATCATTATCATGGACCTTTTTGCAGGGGTTCTTATCAGTACTCAGTTCTTGCCTGATGATGTCAGAGCCCCTGTAGAGCCTGACTTGGAGAAGCTGCTGGCCCACCCCAGTTGGGATCTCCTGTCCATACCCCTGTGGATGTTCCTGTTTCCATACTGGAAACACCTGTGGATTTCAATGGCAGCTAGAAGTCATCACTCTGCACCCAAATGGTGATGTGGCTTTGGGACTGGCCATCACTTGCTCAGATCTTGTAAGCTTTAACTGAGGAAAAGCAACTTCAGAGCGTGTTTCCAGGCCCTGCATATTCCAGGAAGAAGTGAGAACCACCTGACCATCCCTTTTAGCTTTCCCAATTGTAAAAGAAGAGAAAAATGAGGAGTTTTCCCTTTGTGGAGATGCTGCAGGGCTGGCAGTGAAGATGCAGGGCAGGAAGCCCTTTCCTGGTACAGGAGAAGAGATTGGATGTGTCCACCTCTATCTCAGAAGGAGCTTTCCTGGTCAGTGAATTGTCCCCAAGGTGAGTCCCTGTGGGGACACGGTGCTGTCCACGTGCAGGTGCTCAGGGGAGGTCACCGTCCCTGTGACTCCCACACCATGTGCATCTCAGGCACAAAGAAAGGGATAAATACCCTCTTCTGCCTGGGGACACCTTTTAATCTTCTTGCTAGATTTTCATACACTAGTCCAGACTCCCAGCTGGGCCAATGATCTCATTTAGCATCCCATGCACAGAGGGGGCTAAACCAAGGCTGCTGTTTTGTGTCATGCACTGGTAGGGGCTGGGGACGCTCTCACTGATGGCACTGGGGGTTCTCACCATCCTGCAGCAGCCATACCTTACCCCAGAGGGGAGAACATCCCATGGAGGTAGACACTTGGACCAGCATCCCCAGTGCTGGGAAGCTCATCAGCCCCTTGCAGAGCTGCTGGTGGCAGGACATTTGTGGGCAGCAGGTGCCAGAGCAGCAGCTCTCCGGGGGCCAGGCAACAGCCAGGGCTCCACACCAGCAGCTGCAGAAGGCACTGCAGCTCCTGGAGTGGGTCTGGGCCTGTGTTCACAGCCTGGGGAGTTGGTCTGGCCCCAGTGCCCTGCTCATCACCCGATCTCCAAACTCTCAGCGGCCCTCACGCTGTGTGGGTAATTCAGGCTCACAAGGGGGTTATTAAAATCCATTCAAAGCTAATGTCAGCCAGTTCGGTGTTAATGTCAGTGGCTGAGAGGCACAGCAGGAGTGGGTGGAGGAGGGCTTTGATTTCCCCACTCTAATTTCCAAGCAGGATGGGCTTGGCAGGCAGTGATGGGGAACGGGGAGCAGCGGTGGGTGCGGTGCCACATGTCCCACAGCAGACAGGTGCGACTTGCAGTTTAATCCCGGCAGCCAAACATTTCACTTCATGTTTTGCTTGACGGCATCTCTCCCTGGCTGACCATTCAGAGGCATGTTATCTGCCAGGATCCCAGCAGGAGAGGCTGCCTGAGCAATCAGCTCTGCACAGAGCCTGGGAAGGGGCTGTCGGTGCTGCTCCACGTGGGATTCCATCAGATATTTCAGGTGGATTGGGCATCACACTCAGGCACTTCCCAAAGCTGGTGCATTTGGAGGTTCTAACCACATTCCCCAACTTCTGCACTGACTCGCAGCCCATCAAACCCGCTGGGGTTGGAAGCCGGGCTGGAGTTTGCTCACACCGGCCGGGTGAGCCCAAGCCATCCCCTGGATTTTGAAAAAATCCGGGTAATTTCAGGATGTGGCTAGCATCATGTAGGCTAAGATAAGAGTAATCGGTGCTCCGGGCCGTAAGCCGATTCCTTGCATATGACAGGAAGGAATTAGCGCCGTCTCTCCGCCCCGTGCCTCCCGCCAGCGTTTGTACACATGGGCACACACCTGGCAGGGGGCTGAGCCACCGCGACACGTGTGTCCCGCTGCTTGCCGGGGACAGGGTGACAAGGATCCTGTGCAGGCAGTGCACAAGTCCCACGGGCAGAAGGAGGAGCACGGACAGCAGAAGAAATCTGCTCCAACCATCATTCACAGGGCAGGTGTTGCCCCTCCACATCCTTGCACTGGCACAGCAGTGCTGGGAGCCCCCAGGTCTCCTTCCCAGGAGGTCCTGCCCTGGTTCTCCCCCGGTTTCAGCCTCTGTTTGCAGCGGGGATTCCTCCACGCTGGCTGAGAAATGCATTGCAGTCTCTTAACAGCTCATCCTGTCTGGAAGCTTTTCCTCGTGTGTAAATACAATGTGTATAACAGTGGCCTCATTTCGCACTATAGGAGTGCATCGGATGCAGCTCAAGGTACTGAGGATGGCTTAAATGATCCAAATTTAACATTTGGCTATGTAGGCTGAATATTGCAGTGAGTTTTTAGGTTAGAAGGCGTTGTAAATGGAGCCTGACCTCCTAGACAGTGAATTTTACCCAGGGATTTAAATCAAGTCTGACCATTAAGCCTCATCCTTCCGACAGACAAAAATTAGTCTGGTTCATACTCAAGGGGTACAGCTGCTGAAGGCAGACTGGTCACAAGCCACAGGATCCAAGTATTGAACAACATCTCTGAAGGGCAGCAGGTCCTCCCTGATGATACAGCCACAAACCAGGTTATTCTGCTTTAGCTTGTCTGATCTGTGAAATTAGGGTAACAAATGGTTCTGAGGTCAAACCCAGTGTTCAGAAACAATATTTGGTGCTGCTGTTTTCACCCAGAAAATAGCTGCTATTCAAAAGTCAACGGTGTTAGAGAAAAGTGAAACTCTGGCGGTTGCCAGCAATCAGCCAGATGGGTCAGTGAGGTGGTTTAGGGTGGCAGGATGATCGAGATGTGTGGCACCAGCCAACCCAAGTCCCATCCTGTGTCCCTGGGGAGAGGGGCCAGGGGGGTGGGAAGGAGTTGCATCTCCCTGCAGCTGGCATCTCGTGCCACGTGGCAGGTTACCAAGCAGCTGAGAGCAGGAGATGATTTCTTTTGCCAGTTTTCTAATTTATCTAATGAGCAAGAAAATAAATCAAGCTGACAGTCACCCAGGTGGTTTTGAGCCTCAGCTCCTCACAGTCCCCTTGTTCTCCCAGCCCATTTTATAACAGGGTTACAACCCCAGGACACAGCACTAACTCCTGCTATAATCTTTTCTTTCCCAACGTCACTTAGCAGATGGAGTCATTTAGATGTGCTCACGTTTAAATGAGTGGCTTGCCCTGAAAGGGACAGAGCTGGGGCTGCTGGCAAGGTTTTCGGGATCGTTAGCCTAGAAAATGCTTAGCAGGGGAAGCAGTTGGCAGGCAGATTTCACGGACATGGCACTGCTGTCCTCTGCCAGCAAAATTACAAGGCTGAAATCCTGGAGCTGGATGGGGCCAAACCGTTCACAGCAAACAATTTAATTGATGAATGAAGTGAATTGCCCAGGAGATGGGTTTTAGACATCTGCTCACTGCATGAAGCTGCTTGGAGAAGGGTTTGCACAGTCGGGTGTCACCTGGGATGGGCTGGCTGGGGCTCCCCAAGGTGGGAACCTTCACCAGAGCCCCCTGGGCACCTCCTCCCTGGCACAGCAACCCAGTGCTGTGAGCCTGGCTACCTCCAGGCTTGCCAATCCAAGGTACTTACAGTTGTTACTGCTCCTAAGCCTTCGACCAGTGATGGGACCATGCAGACCTCAGCAGTCAGTGCTGGAAGGAGAGCCAGCACAATGCAAGGGAGAACAGCACCAATCTAAACACCAAAAGTTACTTTTCAGCTCCTGCAAGAAATTCCATAGGAGTCTCAAGAGGTCTCTCCTCTCTTGCTCCCTGACCTCCTGCACAAGGCTATCTCCAGAAGCTCCTTTCATTTGGTCTAATAAAGTAAATTAGTTCTCCAGCTCTTCCAAGGAGAATAGGCATAAAAATGTACATTGAGGTGAATGCTTACAACCCTTGAAAATACCTCTTGCTTGTGAAAAGGATTCTGAGGAATGAATAGAAGGGACAATGATTACCAAAAAAGGAGGAAATATTGTTCATGCTGCCTGGGTAGCATTTGACCCAGCCCTTGAGAAAAAGGAGGAAGAAGGCAGGGAGCTGAGGCACTAATGGCAATCATTGCTCTGTTGGGAGCAATATCTCACAGTGTCCATGGAGATCAATCGCAAATTATTCAGCCTAATAGTTCTCAAAACAAACTCTTATTCTGCTCCTTTGTGGCAGGCATGAAGCTTTCTCTGCAAGGCCCATTTTACATCTTAGGTAACTCAGTGCTGGATGGTGTAACACTCCACTGTGAAATCCCTGCAGGAGCCTTTGATGCCAGCATCTTCCAGACGAGATGCAGAGCTTATCAGCTCAAATAACACAACTGTCTTCTATCCTTTGTGTCCCAAGCCTGCTGTTTTGGCACTTATATTTGTAATTCATTGCCTGGCTCTGGCTCTGGATCCATCTGGACCAGGCAAACTGTCTATCTGTCTGCATTGCTGAGATATTTGTGTCTGCCCCAAGGGACCCGAGCACCCGAGCTCTGCTTATCTTCATTGATGCTTCGGTTCCTAATTGGTTAAAAGTCACTTTGGAAAGGTGATCTTAAGGGCTGTAGGCTTGTAGATGCTTTCAAAATTATTTCCCCCAGGCCAGGTTGTCCATCTTTTCCTGGGACTGCATCCCTGGTCTGGTCTGGCTTCCAGAGATGCCCATGCCCCTCCAGCTCTGCTGTCCCTCCCTTCCAGATCAGAGCCAGCCCACAGACCTGCCTGCCTTTCACCAGCACTACATTTCCTTCAAAAAAGGACAAATGAGGTGGAAGAAGAAAAGGTGAAAACATGATAATAGCTGTGGGAGAAGGCCGCCGCTAAAGATTTGACAATGCTGGAAATAGAGGCTCAGAGAAAAGTTTTTCTCCAAAAATTATTCTTTTCAATCTCAACAGCACACTGAAGAGAAGTTAAGGCACACTTTTTAGCACCTTTTGTACTCAAATTCGAAATTCACCTGTCTAACCAAGCAATAACAGAAATAATCTTTTTTTTATCCAGCTGCACATTTTGCTACAGAAATTTGTTTCCATTAAGCTATTCCCCTTTGTCCTCTTAGAAAGCATATTTTAAATAATAACAGTGTAAAAAAAAATTACACACTACCCAAAAAACTCAACCTTGTCAACCGTGCACTTTTATACAAAAGTTATCTCTTTCTTACAATGGATTGATGAAAACCCTTTTCATAATGTCAAGGTGGAGATGAGGAAGAGGGAGAAAATTTCAAAGTGTGCAGCGCAGCTAGTCATTTGAACAGGGAACATGGGGCAAAATCTGGTCTTAGAAAACTGAGCTACAGCTCCAACATGAACCCAATGTTATTTTTCTGCTTTGTAAAACAGAATTTTGTAGAAGGTGGGATGGAGGCATGCACTGCACTTCTCATCTGCAGGGGAGAAATAATGTGTTTTTTCTTTATTCCCTAAATCTCAAAAGAAGACTGTGCATTCAGTCTTTAAAAAAATAAAAATTAAACAGGCAACCACGATAATTTGCACTGCTGCCACGCTTTCAGGAGTGCAGCAGCCTCAGCTCAGCCTCTCAGGGATTCCCCAGGAAGGTCAGGACTTGGAGAAGAGTCCCACCAGGAACCACCCCGTGATCAGCAATGTGAGAAACACAACCCTGGCTCCCTGTCTGTGTCTGCACCACACTCTTCCCTACTGGGAATGAATGCCAGGAGCCTCCCCTCCACCATCCCCTCCTGGGGAGGATTTCCCAGCCCTGCAGCCCTCTCCAGAAAGTCCTGCTCCATCCCTGCTGGCTCTCTCCCACAGGCTGTCTCACACCAGCCACTCCTCTCACTCCTGAGATGCCACCAAGGCCACCTCTCACCTCTGAGCCCGTGTGTCACTGCTGGCTCCAGCCACAGCCCTGAAGTCTCCTAGCTGTTGTCCTCAGGGGCTGGGAGGCACACTGGACACGGCATTCGGGATCCCACGGGGTGGTCACCAAGGCCAGTATTGAAACTGCAAGGATAAAAGAGAAAGCATAAGAGGGAGTCTCAACAAAGGGGATAAAAGACTGATTGATGGCTTGATTAATACCAAGCCATCCCAGGGACAGAACAGCTGCTTTAGCCATGGATCAAACACAGAGACGCAGGGACCAGAGGTGAAGGGAAAGAAGACCACAGGGAGGTCCAAATGAGAGCAGCTGCTCAACAGAGTAACTAAAAGGGAAAAGAAATCCACTTGCCAGTGGATTTGGGTCTGTGAGGAATGCTGGAAGGGAACCTGGGACTGAAGTAAAAAGAATGGGATAAATGCCAGACAAAGATGGAAAAAGATGCAAGGAAGATGGATTGCTCTGGGCATGCCCAGGGCAGATGGTACAAAACATCAATACAGAGCTCCTGGAGGAGTGAGGAGCCACTGCCACCGCCAGCACCAGCCACCCAGCATGTGCAGGTTTTAATAAGTGTAACAATCCTCGTTACACCTGAATTGTTCCCATAAATGTCTTTTAAAATCTTAAGTGTGATTTTATTGCTCTCGGTGGTCAGTTCCCACACCTTCATGGCTTTTCTATGACTTTTGGATGCCTGACTGGCCAGGGCTCTCTCTGCCTCCCACTGCTGTCAGCTCCTGCTCACCTGTGATGCCAAACAACCAGTACAGCAAGAAGAAGTGACACTGAGTGTAACAGTACTCATCTTTGTGATATTCAATGTCTTGTTTTATTATCATCTACACAGTAACAATGATAGCAATATTAGTGACAATCATTTCGTTACTCCTCCCGTTAGTAATATTCAGACAGGACCGAAGAGGTATTCCAGAAAGACAACACAAATCCAGTGCAAGATCCAGGAGAATGGGGCAGTTAATTAAATGTCAGAGTGATGGACAGAGCTGGGACAAGCCTGGAACAACATCAGAGAGCAGGACAACCTCTGACAAGCACAGGGAGATGGATGGAACTGGGACACGTCCCCAGACCTCTCCCCCAGCAGACACAGAGCCCTCCTACCCACACACATCTTTAAACACAACATTGCTCCCTCTCTGTCACCGCTTCATTGACTTATGCAGGTGAGGAAATTTTCTGGGGAAAGCTGCCTTCCAAGCCACATCCCTGATCACAGCCTGATCTAGTGACATTTTTATGCCTCTGAATGGTGCAAAGGAAATAAAGAGCCCCACTGAAAATGACGGTGCCTTAGAAGTGTGTTTTACCAGCGCACGTGTGAACTCACAGCAGGTAGGAGCTTATTTTGCAAAAGGTTTCTTCCCCTTTTTCCAAACTAGACGTGCATAAGAGAGGCAGGTGGTGGCCAGGGAACATGGAGAGAGAATGGCAGCCGGAGGGTGTTCCAAAACTCCAAGAATATCAGAGAACAAAAGGAAGGCTGTGACAGATACTGGGCAATCTGTAAGCCATCAGGAAGAGTGCAGGGCATAATAGACTAATCAATCAGGCAGACAAGGGTGAAGTGTCACGGGGAGGCAATAGGTAGTTGGAGGTCAGTAATGAAATATAATCTCTGAATTGGAAGGAGAAGGGCAGTAGCACAAGACAGGTGTTTGAATGCAGGTAGGTGGACGTTGGATTGGTGATTTCCAGGAGAGTGAATGCTGGATGGGAATATTATGGGGGTAAGGAAAAATAACCTGGTATTTTAGAGACAGGCACATATTCTGTGAAGTGAAAGGCTGAGCTGGCGAGACTTTAAAGCGTTGCTCCATTTCAGAAAATGCTGCTGGAAGACAGACAGTGGGGCTCCCTGGTGCTTGTTCCTCTGGGCTTCCAGACAAAGTTTGTCAGGTTAGAAGCAAAACAAAAAAAAAGAAAAAAAAGCAATGCTTTTCCTAAGCATAAGTCATGCAAATAACAGCTGGGATCTGAAAGCCAAGCCAGACCCTTTCTAGCTGGTGCTTTCTCATCAGCATGAGTAATCTCTAATCTAGTTAGCTGAGATGCAGAGAAGTTGCATGCTGCCACGCATGAGAAGATGGGGATTCTGCAGGTGAATTTAATTACTCCTTCCACAGAGAAAGTGGGAGTCAATAAGGCACCACTCACCCTCCATTAGCTAACTGGACTGCACAGGCCCAACAAGAAATGATGCCTTAGAAAAGCATCATTTGCTGCTCTTTCTAAGCTAAGCAGGAACAGCCCCGTTACACCCAAAGAAAAGCTTGACTTAACATGAAGTAATTTCTACCAGCACTTTTCTGACCTTAACTGCATATTACAAAGATGTCACACAGTCCTTCTAAGAACAGTTAGACCCAAGCAATTAGAGCTGAATGAACAATTCTTAATGAATAATCGTTTGGCAAACTTCACCTCATTTTATGCTCACGAAAACATTCACGCACAGATTGGAGAGGCCTCACATTTCTTTGTCAATGGATGTAACTTGCTGGTTTTTTCCACTGAGCAAATAGCAACGTAACAGTTCATTGAAAAATCTACATTCAAGCACAGGCTGGGTGGATGGGTTGTGCCAAACACGTGGTGCTGTTCCTCCACTTCTTCCATTGGGTGAGGGATCAGAGCAGCTCCAAGAAATGCGGATCAGGACTGTTACCTCTCTTTTTTGAAGTTCCTTTTTGCCAAATCAGTCAGTGCTGGAGCACACTGACTGGACTGAGCCATGCATATGGGCAATATGGGAAGGGAGGCAGCTGTGGTCCCTCTGTAACTGATGGAGAGGGCCAGGTATTGTCTAAACCACTAGAAAGGTCGACACCAAGGACACACTGGAGAACCTGGAGACCTTAAGATGATTACCCTGACTCCCTTAAACCCTTAAAACCACCTGCTTAACTCTCCGTGGCCAGTGCTGGCCAGGGCTGTGGAGAAAGGGGCACAGGTGAGCAGCCCAGGAGGTGGAAGCACTGGTGATGTGGGACCAAGGCTGGCAGTCACCCTGCTGGTGGCTGAAGAAGCTGAGAACAACACGTGCTGTAACACCCAGGGGGATAATGGAGTGTGGGGCAATAAATCAGGCTCCCAAAGCAGAGCAGATTAGGAGATCAATGGGACAGATATTACACCAAAACAGCAAACTCCAGAGAGACAGGAGCAATTTTTTTCCCTCCTCCTTCTCCCTCGTTGCTAAGGATTTTTTCTTCCCATTTAATACCATCCTCATTGTCTTTAAGTGAACAGCAAAGCCGGTGGGTTCCACGTGGCATTAGCAATGTGTTTGTGAAAGGGAAAACGACTGGCTCCTAGCAGGATTTGATAAAAGCCTCTCCAAGTTCTGAGTGATTTACAGCTGGAGAAAACAAACACGGACTGATACAAATGCAGAGAGAGGCAGAGCCGGCACCAACATCCAGGTACACTCAATTACCAATTCATCAGCCCAAGTGAACTTGAAGGGCTTTTCAAACTCTACATGGCTCGAAATTAAAGGAAATATTTAGATGGATAATGTTCTGCAGTGGGGGAGAAGACTAATTTGTTGATCTTCAGCTCAAGAGCCCTGGCCTTTCATGGGCAAAGGGCCACAGGAAGGGGGTGCAGGTGGCAGCTCCCACTCCCCACGTGGGACCAGGGAATGGACCAAACATCAGGATGATGCTCACACGCTGTTGCAAAGCTGTCAGCACACAGCTCTCTCTCTCTGTCTCTGTCCTCATCGTGCCAGCCCCCAAACGGACTTTTTTTCCCCATCTTTACTAAAAACTTTGCTTTTGCCTGCCTGCCCTGGAGGTAATCATGGCAAAGCTGTGAAAATAACCAATTTTTTTGGTTCATTGGCTGAACTACCAAAAAAAAAAAAAAAAATCACAGCACAGTGACCCCAAACTGGAATTGTCCAGGTTCTCCACAGCAATAAATATATATATATAAGATATATATCTGTGGTCAAACAACGGTTTAATTCAATCTGAAACTAACTCATGGGGAATGTCATTTTTCCCCTCCATCCCCTGCCCAGAAACCCATTTTTTTTCCCAAGAAGAGATGATTTACAGCTCCACGCTCCAGCAGCACTGACACAGCCACAGTGTTTGATATCTTCCCCTGTTCCATGAGGCTCCTCCGTGCTGGGGCACAGGGCCCTTCAGTGCTATTCTGATACAAACTCTGAGGCAGCTGGGGGTAGGAACAGAGGGAGTCCGGCTGCTGAGAGACTGCAGGGAGCTCTTTGTTAGCTGTTCATGCAGAAACTGTTTTGATTTCAGTGTCTAATTGATATCTTGGGGAAATCTTTGCATAAGACAATGCTTCTCCCCAGACCCCACCTGTGTGTGCTCAGTTGAAGGGCCCCACGCTGCCAGTGCTGCCAGAGCTCCAAGGCTGTGGGGCTGTCCCTGTTCCCCTGCTCCATGTCCTCATCCCACAGGCTTGGAGAGCTGAACCAGCATGAGAGCCCTGGGGCAGATGGAAGGGTGGGTGCTGAGCTCCACTGCTGCTCAAAATTTTGGCAGAGAGGAGACTTTGGAGAGTTCTGTGCCATGATGGCTGTTCATCAGCAAGGAGAGCTGTGTCAGCCTCCAGTCTCCCTCAGGAGCAGGGACTGCCTGCATCCCTCTGGAAGCTGCCAGCATCATCCCTCCTCCTGCCAGCAGCAGCAGCATCAAGCCCTGAATTTTCCACTGGATATCAGCCCTCCTCTTTCCTCTGGCCTCCTCCAAAGACAGCAGCCATCGCTCACACATGCAGCTCCAAGGCTGGCTCTGAACTATTTAAAAGCACAGCAGGTATTTTAATTATTCACATCAAGCGCGCCTTGCTTGCTAACGACTCTCTGAAGCTGTCATAGCTGCGTGGGGTGGAGCAGAGCCCTGCCAGCAGCTTCCCATGGCCTGGCCTTGGGGCAAAGCCTGGCTCTGCAAAACAACCACCATCCAGTCCTGTCGCTGAGGGCAGAGGTGGACACTTGGGTGAGGAGCACCCTGGCAGGTCTGTCCAGTCCGTGGGCACTTGCCCACCCAGCCCATTGTCCAACCTCCTGCCCGGCACCTTGCATCCTCCAGGCCAGGGGTATCAGCCAAATGCTTTGCTATTAACTGCGAGCTGCTGTGCCCCACACTGACAGATTAGCTCTTGTCGTATTTTAAGGGCACTGGAATTACCAAAATGCAAAGAAACAGAGGGGTACTTATACAGCACAGCTGGGCGCCTTCAGATGAAGGCACTGGAGGGGATGACACACTTCCTTGCTGCCTTGAGCTGCTCCCAGGGTTTGATGCAGGGAGCTGCTTTGGAAAACAAGCCCTTGCCACCCTGCAGCAATGTGTTTATTTGCTTCTTCCTTCCCAGTACCATCAAAAATATTTGCTGCAATAGCATCACTCTTCTTAGAGACATTAGGAGAAGGTTCTTTACCCAGAGGGTAAAGTTTGGGAGCTGGAACAGGCTCCCCAGGGAAGCGGTTGCAGCACCAAGCCTACCAGAGTTCAAGGAAAGTTTGGACGACTCTCAGGTGCCTGGTGTGATTCTTAGGGTTGGTTGTCTTGTGCTGGGCCAGGAGCTGGACCCAATGACCCTTCTGGACCCCTTCCAACTCAGGATGTTCTATGATTCTGTGATTCTGACCCACATCCCCCCTTGGCAGAACAAGCTCAGCTCTCTCGAGGTGAAATAGGTGCAGAAAGAAGGATGGTGTCCCAAGCTCACGGCTGGAAGGAAGATAGCTTGTGTTGAAGGGCGCCAGGTTCACTGAAGGCTCACAGAAGCTTTTCTCAGCTCTAGAGTGCAGCTGAGGGGCAGAGACAGGCATCCCAGATGCAGAAGCATCAGGGCTATGGGTTCCTTCATTTTTACCCCACTGATTCTCAATTAAAGGTGAGCTTCCTCTAGGGACCTCAGGATTTCTAGCTGAGGTTGATCTGTTTTCTTGGAGGTTCCTCTCAGTTATTTCTCTTATTTCTGGTAATTAAGCATCTCTTCTGCCCCGCCTTTCCTCACCATTACCTCAAGGTAAATTTGGAGAATTTCCAAGAATATTCAGGACCTGCTTTCCCCCACTTCAAGATGAGCAAGAGCCTCATCATGGTAACCCTGAGCTCCAGGGCTCTTCTCTGGCAGCAACTTCTTGTGGGCAAAGCCTGAGAGCAGAGAGGCCATCCCCTGGTTGAAGAGCCAGGCTCTTCAAGCCTCCTGGACCATCAGAGCCAGCCCCTCTCTCTTTAACCTGCATGTTTTTTAATGCTAATTTCCACCACATGCCCAATTCGGAGCTCTAATAATGAACAACTGCTTTCTTCCTTTCCTTCTGATTTCATATTCATGAGTCAGGGTTTCCTGGCACTAAACGTAAATGCTAAACGGAAATCGCTGCACAGTGACACGTCTGTGTAGCTTCACTGTCCATTTATTTGCCTTTTCAAAGAGCTGCTGTGTTAAGCAAACATCCCTGCCTGGATCCTATCTGGAGGAGTTTGTCTGGTACAGCATGGTGCCTGCCGGGGTGGGGGAAGCGACTCGGTGCGATGGTGTCTCGCAGCTCTGTTTTTGCTCCAGGGTACTTCTTGTACAATAGTTTGAGCTTGGTGAATATCTCAACCTTTTTTTCTGGGATATTTTGCTTGGATCTTGGCAGGATGTGTTCAGCTCTGACACAGCGAGGGATGAAGCAGGGAACTCCCTGAGAGAAACACATCCGATGCTTCGGCTTGGACTCCGCTGAGGGCTCCTGCAGGCAGCAGTGGGCAGATGTCTTGGCAGGGGAAGCAAAGAGGCACCTGTAACATCACTGGGAAAATTATTTCTTCTGGCAACTAGAAAATTCACATACACGTGCAAACGACAAAAAAAACCCAAACCAAAACAAACAAACATAAAACCCCCAAACATTCCAGGCTTCATCCAAACTTCCTGCCATCTTCCAAAAGAGAGACAAAAGACATCTTGAAAAAAGGAATGTTTTCCATTAACCGTATTGGTCAAAATGTTTTCCAAGTATTTTCCTTGAAGACTGCACTTCCATGTTGAATTGAACTTTTAAAAGAGCAAGGGCAAAAAATAGTCTAAAAGCAAAAGTCAAAGGAATTAAATCTTCACGTATTTCAAGGCGAGCTGAGATGTTCTTCTCTGCAGAGATGCCAAAGCTGTGTGGTTTCCAAACCTTTTAACCTGTCTGGAATGGAAGCTTTAGGATCACAGATTGGCACCCTGAAGTCTCCTCTCCACCAGTTCATCCTGCCCTTGGAGTAACACATCTGCCCACCTCTGCCAGGGCACCCTCTGTCCCCTTGGAGACATCATCACCCTCACCTATCTGCTCTCCAGTCAGGGGGAACAGGAACCACTGTCCTGGAAGCAAGGACAACCATGTAGGGCTGGAGCTGGGCTGTGCTGGCCTCTGCTCCCTGGACTCTTCATGGGAACAGCAGCTGAAGGTGGCTTTTCTCTCAATGGTGGGCAGGAAAGGGGAGCAGCCAATATCCAAGAACCCTGGACTGCTCTGCCAGCTTTGCTCCTGCACTGGTCACCTCCATGGGGCAAGGTGGGCAGTGAGGAACTGGAGCGGTGGAGTGGGAACTGGAAACTCCAGCTCCTTGGTTGTCCAGTGCTGGAGGCTTTCCCTCCTCTCAGCTGCCTCTACTGGGGTTTCCTTCTCCAGGGCTCTGTGGATGCTCCTTGTGATCTTGGTGCTCTGTTGCCTTCTGCAGTCATCCATTGCTTTTCCCTGTCTGCCTTTCCCCAAATACTTTAACAAATGAGCTCATAGGAAGGCAAGAGAGAAGATGAGAGATGAATTTCAGACCACGAGAAATGAACTCACAAATGAGAGTGTCTGCAAGCACCATCTGAAGAGCCGTACTCCTGTTCATGGAGAACATCATGTGTGGCATGTGTTCAATCAAAGTAATCAATGGGGACCACATTTTGAATATTATCTACGCACAACAGACTCCTTGGGAGGAAATTATGCAGCAATATTTAATGGTGGCAATGGTTCAGCAAGTAAAATAAAGAAATTTTCCTCAAAACACCATCAACTTCTCATGGATAACTCCCAGATGGGACCGAGGGTAAAAAACCCTTTCATTAAAAAGCTATTCAGTTATGGTAAAACTGCCATATGTGGCTCACTGAGATTCTGATTGTCAGTGACTTCGGCTCGAAAGCTGCTGTGAAATCAGAAAACTACTTCCCATTTGAACAGGGGGGTGGAAATCAGTCCTTAGGGACCTGAAAGCACAGCTCGATCTCACGCAGCTGAAGGTGTCTTACAGCTGGATGTCTAGGTTAAGGTAATTGTCTAGACTTCTTTTATCATCAGTGAACAGAGAGACATGCGCCAACCCCCAGAGAGTGATTCATTCTTCCTGTCTTAAACATCTATTTTTGGATGGGATGAATTACTCTCTGGAGGTGTTCAACTTTCTCCACTGGCTGTGGAGTCTGGATGATGAACCTGCCCGAGACACTTCACCTTCCTAGTGCTGAAACGGGGAGTGCTCCACCAGAGAAGGCAACTCAAGTTGTGCCAATAATGGTGGTGGGTTGGGAGCACTTGGCCAAGACCTACAGTGAACAGACGCAAGAGCAGCAGTTCCCTCAGCAGACAGGAGATGGAGGAGGAGAAATCATCATAAGCACACCCTGGAGTGATGTCAGTATTTTAAGAAGACCTGAGGATACGCTGGTGCCTGATTATCTCATCTAGTTCTTTTATGTCCTGCAAAAGGTACAGATTACATCCAATTGCTTTCTAAGTGTGACCTGAAAGTTGTAATTTTGCAGTCCTAGGAGAAAGCAGGGACTGGTCTCTCAACTGAGTTCAGCCTTCCTAAAAGACCAAGCCTTTTATGGAGCTTGGGTTTTCCTGAGATTAGCAATTCCAAACTTCTAGAAACCACCAATTTATTTCTGAGACACCACCTGTATTCTTCTACCCATCTTCCCAGTCTTGAACAACCGTGTCTTGTAATTTTAAGGGTTTGGTTCCATCCTTAAGAGCTATTTTGCAGACTGAAGCTTTCATGTCTCTGTTTTGTCATAGTCCACAGACAATGCTAATAACCCACACTGCAAAAATAATCCTACTGTGTTCTAGGAAGCTTCTTGCTATAAGTCTTCCATAAATAAATGAGATTATTACCTTCCATGACTTCAGTGGGAGCCGGTTTTAGTCCTCTCAGAGGACCAAGTTCTTAGTGCCAACTCAGGTTTTAGATCTTAGAGCCATTTAAGCCACCTCTTAGAGCCATCTTGCCAAAACCTCTCCAGATTCCACTCCTGCTATATAACATGGGACGGTTACTTGTGTAAAACCCAGGATTTGGGAACTGTAGAGGAAAACCAGACATTGCCATTTCAAAGATCAACATGAGACAACCAAATAGGGAACTAAACGGCAGGAGAAGCCACCAGAGGAAGGCCAGGCTGCCATCCATATACAGCTTTCCAAAGGGAATGTTTGCAACTGGTTCTGAGCGGGGCACACTAATTGCAAAAAGTATGTCAGGACCCTTCTCCAAAGCCAACAAATGTGGAGGAAGAGTGGGGATAAAATTAATGAGGCAAAGAGTTGTGAGCAGTAATTCACCAGGAGAGAGATTTGTGCTCTTTCCTGGGGCGTGCTCCTGCCAGGAACAGGATGCAGCTGATGACAAAAAGCCCATGGCTGGAAGCCAAAGGGTTCCTTGGGGGCCAGGGAAATGCCTCGGAGACTTCAGCTCTCCACACCAATTGGCTTTCACCTGTTGAAAAAAATTCCCCAGTATTTTTTCCTGACTCATCTGGAAAATCAAGGCGGATCATCCATATTTAACAGGCTATTCGCAGCGCTCACGGGAACGTGTTCAAGACAAGGCAGAGCAAGACCTTCAGTTCACAGTGTGATACCAAAAGTACCACAGACATGTGAAGGGAGCATCCATCTGTCTATCCAGAATCATGGATCACACAGGATTCTTAGAGCCTAAGTGATATAAATTACCCTCCTGAACTGGGAATTGAACAGATTCACCTAACAATATCACAGTCCAGCGGGACCGATACCAAGGCTTGGTTTCTCCTTTTTGACTTGCTTTCTCTTTTCCTTCCTGCTTCAACCACTGAGTTTCCTGGGACAGATTTCTACATCTTGGCCTCAATTTTCCTCTATTTAAAAAGAGATTAATGTGACAGGGAAATGTTGGAGATCTCTTAAGGAAAGCCACCGCATGAGAGATTTTTCTATTTTAAATTGTGAAAAGTGCTAGCCAAATGCTAGTTCTTAAATACAGCTGGTGAATATATAAGGAAAACTGATTTTTCGCAGGAGACTACATCATTTAAGTGAAAAGTCAATAATCATCTTACATACCAGCATTTAAACATCTGAGCAAAAACACTCAAATAATGATATCTTTTGGGTTCAGATCGTTCACTGGAAAGAAGGGAACACACAGTATTAGTCTCAACACTATGTTGACAGAGAACACAAATGTCAGTTTGACCATCTTAGGAAAGACATTTTAAAAGATATGAAATTAAATGACTCAGGATTACTCATGATGAAATTTTACATTAAGCAGTGAAAACTCTTATTTCAGGACAATTTCTGGATTGCTATCAGCGTAAAGAAAATGCATTTCTGAAAAAGCTGCCTCCCTTGATAAAGAAACACAGAGACAACAAGCTCCAAAGACGAACACTGTAACCCAAAACCAGGACAGAATGCTAAAGAGTCTAATGAAATCCCAACACATAATCAAGGGAAAAGGCAAAATCACAAATAAGAGTGGCCAAAGGAGACTTCCATGAAAGGGGAAGCAAGATAAAAAGGCTTTGCCTTGCCTTATTACGAGGGAGTTTATACAAAAGTACAAAAATATGGAAATTTTTCAGAACAAATGCAAAATTATTTTAATAAGAAGATGTAGCTCAGTTTGGAAAAAGGCAAAACCCAACATTGCAGTACCATGCCAATGGTCAAAGGGTTAATAACCATGTAATTTCTGGCAAAGGAATTAAATGTGACTAGCAGGCTCTACAGCCAGGCAGCCCTGGTTAGGTGTTAGTTCACTTTCCCAGCAGAAAGATCCATTTCAACAAACCTGAAATTTCTCATGACATGAATTAGTTCTGGCAAAATCACATTTTGAAAGAATTAGAAATGTTTTGATAAATCAAACATTCCATTTGCAAGACTTCAGGAGAATTTTTCATTTCTATTTTTATCACATTACAAAATCTTTAAACATCCATCTCTAAATGACATTAAAATTAACCTGAAGTAGATTTTAATAATAACTTAATATTCTATTCAGAATGCAACCAAGTGTCAAAATCTTGTATTTCCCTGCAAGGTACAAATTTTTCTATTATCTCATTGCTAAATTTTCAGCCGTTCCAGCTATTTATTCCAGAACCTGTACTGTAACATAAGAAAAAGGCAGACTCTTGAAACCCTTAGGTATGTTGTTGTTATTCTAATGTGAAATGAAAGGAAATCTATAAGCAAACATATCTGCAGCCCACAGCATCAGACCAAAATATGAGCATCGGGACTGTGAGTCTGCTGAACACCCTTGGAGTGCAGTGAACTGCATTCACTCATCTTAGCTGAAGAAACAGGAATTTAAAAATACTTTTGGGCACAGGAACAGCACCTGACTTTGCAGAGTGGCCATTCTTTGTGAACCTTCCTCTTTTCCACCTCAGTTTGGTTTATATTTAGAACTGCTATAAATAGGGTCTGTTTAATGAAATGAAAAAACAATATTTTGATAGATCATTCACTCATTTATTCTCCCCAAAAAGAAAGGCTGCCGATAAGACTGTCTGTTTTCACTGCATCTGTTCACTTGGCAGGAAAAAATAATTTCAGTGGAAACATTGCAAAAACCTACCCTTTCTACCCAGATGCTCCATTTCCATATTTCTGATGCCATCCTGCCTGCAACCACCTCTTTAGATTTACATGAATTAACTAGTGTAGGACAGACACCAGACTACAAAGTGCTCACAAAGTAACGATCCCTTTTGATGATGACTTTGGGAGTTCAATGGAAACGCTGTAATCTCCTGTCCATGTACAAAAATAAACATTATGGGACGGCTTTAATACACCTAAAAGTTTCATCCCATACGGCGCTTTTTTTACACAAGTTTCAGAATGAGACTGCGTTGTAGAACAAAGCACACACAGGTTCTAACTAGGCAGTATTTGTATGAACTTCTTCCTTCATCATTTCCCCTCGTTCTTAGGGTAACTTCTGCAGTTAGCCAAGATTTCTTTGGCACTTCGAAAAAAAAAAGTGCAACCACAGCTACACAGGCCTTTTTTAATAATAAAACTTACTGAGTCAAAAATCAACCTCGAAACTCTTTAGAGAAAATTAATATTAAGCTTCAAGTTAAAGTACTAACCAGAGGAACAGATATTTGGGAAATAAATTAGGTATAATTTGTATCTAATCCAAACTGGAGGCTCTTTCATACTCTCTAGGTCTTTGCACGACCAAGCTGAAGGAATCAACCAACAAGAAAAATCTGCAGTGTAAATCTGCACCCCTGTTCTGACCCACCAGAGTTAATTGTACTGAGACAAAGTTTGTGCAAGGCACGGGGAAATTAACCCTTTTATTCTCAGGGAATTGGCAAAAGGTGCAACAAAATGCAATTTTTCATAATTATGATCCTTCTATTTTCTCCTAAAGCACAGCACTGGGAACACAGCCTTGAAGATTACACAAAGCACTTGGGATTTGTACGATAATAATGATTATATGGTGCAGCCAGGGAGTAGGATTTTACCTATTATTACCAAGCTTAAAAGAGAGGTTCTAACTCCGCGGAAGTTTGATGGTAAATTCACAGTCTTCTGGAGCACAGTGGCAGGAAGGAGAGAAAAAAAAAATATTCGTCACAGTTTCTAGCCTGTTTTACAGCATTAAGTTCTAACAGCTGTCAAGATTTTTATTGATGTCAAGGGACAGATAGTAAAAGGCAAAAAAATCAGAAAAAACTATGAAAATGAACTACAGTGAGAGGGTTCCTTTTGCCAATACCCCTTATCATGCAATTGTGCACCAACAGCCATATTGTACTAATGTGACCAGGAGAATTCTGCAGCCATTAGACAAAAACTCTTGGTAAAACCCTTGCAAGGTCTGAATTAAAAAACAAGCCATCAAGATAAAAGCAATTGCTTTCCAAATGGCCAGGCAAAAATGGATTGATAGAACATGATCAAGTAGCTATTGCATGGAATTTGATGGCAAGTCTGTATAAAACTTAATATAGCCTCTATTGTGCCTCTTCCAGATTATGCTCCTGATGTAACTGGCTTGTGAGTAGTGCTGGAGAAACTGCAGTGGGGAAAGGCAATTCCAACATGTAATTTGGTTCTGTCCTAAAATACAGACATATTGTCAGGAAATAGTAACTGTTACCAAAAATACTGCTGGAATGAAAAATACTGTGTTTTTTCCAGTGGAAATAATCTTAGGAGAAGAAAATACCGAAATAGCCCACGCTAAAACACAAAGTCCCTGCAAGAAGAACGTGCCCTGATTCAGCAAAACAGGTAAGAATGTGTTGATGCCAAGGGAGTTCTGCCCAGTGGAAATCCCTCGTGTACGACAATTTTAAGCATGTTTATGTCCCCTTGAAGTCAGCATAATGCTCCGCTAAATTGGGTGGTAGTAGGGAACCTTCCCCTTCCCATGGCAGTTTGGGAGTTACTGCACCAAGTACTGGGAAAACAAAGACCTTAGAACTTCATTCATCTGGGAAAAAAAACCAAAGTGAAGAGCTGCAAAGTTCTGCACCTTTTCCCTGCCCAATTCACAGCGAGAGAGGGGCAGAGGAATAGATCATTTAAGAAGGATCTGCTCACTTGCAGATGTTGGTAACCCATGGGATTTTTTGGGTTTTTGTCTTGTCCTGGTGCCAGCAGAGGCGACCAGGACCTCTCTGGACCCTGGACGTGGAAAACCGAAGTGTAAGGACAGAATTTAAGGAATCAGTTCTACTCAAACTCATGGTCTCGTGTAGCCTTGACACAGTTTGGAGGTTTGTGTCACAAAACCACGCTTGTGCCACACTTTGTGTCACTGAGATCTGAACTTCCACCGATGGTCTCAGCGTGAGGCTGAAGCGTCTCTCCTGCCTCAAGGCTGCAGTTTGTGACCCTTCACCAAACAAAAGCAGAACTGCTCTCACTTCTTCTTGAAAGACAGGTCCTTAAATATTTACCTCAGAATGTGGATTTTCATTTTTGGCTCTTTGATCTTTTCTCTTTTTTTGTTGTTTTTATTTTCCTCTTTACTCATTCTGGAGTATTTAGTCTCATCGCACAGCTCCTGAGTGGATGTGTTAAGAATAAAATAACAACAAGGGGTGGGATTTTCCAAAGCACCCAGCATCGGCCTGACTCTATTCTCTTTGAAGTCAGCAGGAGTTTTATTACCAACTTCAATGGGAGCAGTTAAGCCAACGCTACACATTGTGAACGCGCATATTCATGAAGCAAGTAGGATTTGCTAATGGAACATGGATTCAAACGGCTGATAAGATTTTAAGTGAAAAAGCTACTTGAAAAAAAAAACAAAACCCCAAGTAGTTCCATGAGCACCAGAACTATGAAATCCTGCTTTCTTTGAGCTTGATTGACTTGGGCACCGAGAAGAGGCATGTGCCGATTGAAGTCCTTCCTGTGGGTGGGGTGCTGAGATTTGTGCTCTCTCCCAAATGGATTCACCGGCATCAAATAAAGGCTCGGCACAACATGGCAGCTTTTTCCTCAGTAGAAGTAGGGCATCTCTCTTCTACCTCTGCCTGTCTGCTCAAACCTTGAGGGAACTTGCTATTTTTGAGACTGCTACCCTCTATCAAATTCGGCTGGAGTTGGATAATGCACTTAAAAGTTGTGAGGCATATACATGCAGGTATAAACACACTCCATGTGAGCATGAAATCCACGTTTCTGCAGGATCTGCAGGAAGGCAGATGTTAGGACTGCTCAGAATCAAGTTTTGAGGCAATGAAAAGGATGAGTTCAGAGCAGTTGAAGAGCAGACTCAGATGGGTGAACCACAATCCTCTGAGAATCACAGCTATGGAGAAGGTGCTAAGAAAAGGGCAACCCTTGAGGAAAGAAGAAGACAACAATATGGTCCTTCAGAGGAATTAGAAAAATGGTTCCTGAGATAAAACTGCTTTCCAGATAAAAACCTGACATATGTAAATGTGACAAATTGCTCAAAGTACTCAAAATGTCTAAAAAAAAAATACAGGACTTGAAAGGGTGCAGGATTTTTTGAGCAACAGAGGCACTGCACTTGTGGAAAGCCAGGGCATTTCCATTCTGGAGAGCCAAAGCATCTCTGGCTGCACAAAGAAAATGAAAGGAAGCAGCAACACTGACTGGTCCCTTTGGCACCTGGGCTAAAGCAACCCAAGAGGAAGACAGAGAGAGTTGGATACAGTCCCCAAACTCCTTTCATATGGGAATTCAGACTCCTGGGAACAAAGCCTGCCCTTCCAAGAGCAGCCTGCTGCCAGCCCAGGTGCTCACATGTACTGTCACTGCCTTTGCCACCAGGGATGTCCAAAGAAGAGGATCAATTCTCTCTCCACCCCACAATTTCCACACCGCTGACAACTCAAAAAACAATTCAAGAGCGAATTCAAAGGATCTGTTGAAATTTCAACGAGGAAATCTGAGTGAGTGAGCGAGCATATGTAAATAGAAAGAATGAGTAGCACATAATTACATCAAATTGTTACTCAGCAAGGGAAGTAAATAACCCAAAATATGCAGAGCAAAAAAATGGCAATGAATTAGAACTAATTACTTAAGGCTAATTAAAATAAGAATGGCTTGAATTGAAATATGTTAATAGCATTGAACCTGCCTTCTACCAGGGAATTTCAATAAAAGTGATAATGTCACTTCAACTTTCACCTGATGGGGAAGAAAGTTGGGATTTGGAGCTCATGGCTGTTTGGGGGTACTGACCACAGCAATGCATTATTTATGATGCAATGGACTGGATTTTTCTGGCGGGTGCAGGTCTCCTGGTTATGGGTAGAGGGAGGTTTCCTTGGATAATGGATGTGAAGTGGAGAAAATACTGTGACAGGCAAAAGCTAAATCCCTCGAAGACGAATAGATCCTGAGGTACCTCTCCATGCTGGGAAACGCTACGGTTGAAGAGAGTGAAGAGAGAAAAAGAGAAAGGCATGGAGATAATGAGATCACAAAGAAGGAAAGAAAAAGAGGCAACAAGAGACTGAGGGAGCGAGGAATGAAATAGATAGGGAAAGCTTAGAGCCATGACAAATCATCACCGGCTTCAATTACACAAGCCTGCTGGGCTATGAAATCTGCCAAAGGTCACTGGATTCCTGTCTTTGCAACTAAAAACCAAGTGGCTTTGCTGGTTCCGCCCCATGGCCCGACTGTCTGGTGGGAGTGCCCAGGGACCAGCAGCCTTGCTGATGGCTGGAGGTACCTGCACAGGCTGCAGGGCACTAACAAGCTGGTCCAGAGAGCAGGGCCAGCCCCAGTTAGGAGATGAACGTGTCAGAGCCATGCACCAGCTCCCAGCACTTTGCCAGCATGCCAAAGTGCTCCCGTGCCAGCAACTCAAGCCCTGCCAGAGAATAGGGGGGAAAGTTGAAGCAGCAGCAAAGCCTGGCTCAGCATCTTCTTGCCATGCCACAGAGCCCAGCTCGTGCTCCACCACCATCCTGTGCAGGCTGATGTCCCAACACACCCTCAGCCACTGATCCCAGCAGATGTGGATCCCTGCTGGGCACAGGCACAGCTGGTTCAGTGGCAGCATCTACACATGGAGAAATCCTGATTTCTGTCACAAGCACAGAGTGCCCTGGCCGTGCACCACGTCCTGGGGCTCACCCCTTGGTGCTGAGCTGGGCATAAACCTCTCCCTGCTCCTCCAGGAGCTGAGCTGTTAGTTGTGTTTACTGCCTCATTCTTTCCAGTCCCTCTGGTTCATGCTGGAGGTGAAAACCTCTTAACCCTCTCACAGCCCTGAGATTCCCATAAAACCCATGAGCTCCTCATGCCAGCACTCTGCATGAACAGGGGGCACAGAGAGGATGGAGGGTATGGCAGCACTGCAGCCTTTCCACTTTCACTCCACCTCCTGGTCTGGCTTTTGAGCCAAATGAAGGAAAAGCTGGTGCCAGGCTCACTGCCAGCTGATGAATCCAACTGGATTCATCTTGGATCTGTGCATCTGAGAAAGCTCTAAAGCCAAAGCAGGGCTGGGCTCTGCCCAGCAGGTCTGGGATGCTGTGAAGTATCAGCGAGGTGCTGCAGCCCCAGAGGCACTGCCCAGCCCTCCCAGCATGGAGCAGCCCTGAGCCTGGACTGCAAACCATCAGCAGCAACAGTACAGACCCACTCTGAGGCAATGGGAACAAGCCTGGGACTGACTGCCTGAACTACAGGCTGTGAGATACTGATGGCCACCTCCCCAGAGCTCCTCTTGTCCTGAATGCCAGCCAGGATGGTGATGATGGGACACACCCTTGGAAAATGTCACTGTACTGAGTACCGGGGCTCCACTCAGAGCAATGCTGGTGGCTGTAATGTCATTTCTATTTCTCCAGTCTCCTCCAGAAGGAAAAACATTGCTTAGAAACCAGAGTTCAGACTTGCTGCTCCTCCTGTGCATGAAGGAGCTGTGGCAGGCCAGAACAGGTTCCTGTGAACCTGCTGCCACTATCCTGACATCTCTGTCACTGCCCTGCCTGACCCTCTGCCTTCCAGGGAGGGAAGCCCTGTCACTGGTGAGGATGCTGCCTCGGCAGACACAAGCAGTCGGCTGAAAGACATTTCCTCTTTGTTTCTCTGCTCGGTGTAATGAATCCTGCCTCCCACTCAGATCTGCTAAGTAAGAGGAGTTACTGTGAGTAATCCCCACTTCGGCGTCTTCGGCTGTAATCGCACAGAAATCACATTAGCTTTTTTTTTTTCTAGGACAAGGAGAAATTCATCAAATTGCAATCCAGGGAGAGCACACACGAGAGAGAGAGAGAAAGCCAACAACACACACGTACCCTGCAAAAAAAAATCCCAAAGTTGACATTTACATTTCAAACACTTATAACAGCTAAACAAATAACAGTAATTATACTATTTGCATACTTTGTTAAATAATTGTTTGTTAGGTAAAGGCAGCCTGTGCGTGTGTCTGTGTGTGCAAGGAGCAGATGCCTGAGATCCCAGGAAGCAGAACAGCTGCTGCTTCCCTTCCCAGGTGACCTGTTTGCTTTACAAAATGGTGACAAGTGACCCAAAGCACTGGCCGGGGAGGAGCTGGATGTGCTGATATATGGAGCACAGAGGCGTGGGGCAGGAGGCCCTTGGGTGAGGAGGATGAGGACCATGAGCTGTAATCCTGCTGCTCAGCACCCACATCACCCTCCCGGGCACATGGACCAGCTGAGTGCTCTGGACATGAGCACCAGCACCTGAAGAGGTGAAGCTCCCAATGCTCTGAGCATGAATTGAGGATTGCAGGAACACTGCCAAGAAGGAGAGCTGTGGAAAAAAAGCAGGAGAAGGCACAAAAGCTGGACAGAGGGAGGCTCCCCACCTTGCTGAACACCCCTCTGACGATGATGCCTGACTCAGAGCCCACAGACCGTCTCCTGGCTGGCAATTTCCCTTTGCTCCTGCAAAAGGATCTCAGCTTTCAACCCTTTCTGCTCAGCTCCTCGAGCAGACAGCTAATTGAAGGCTTTTTCTTTCATTTCTAGTACAGAAAACCCACTAAATGCCTTTTAATCTGCCCAGCTTTCCCCATGATTGGCTCTGTCTATCCGCTCACCACTCCTATCCTGTTGTTCTGGGGTTTTTTTTTTAATAGACTTGAATGATGCAAACTGGTGGAGAGAGGAGAAGCCCTTCTGCCTCTCCTCACATGGTCAGAAAAGGTGGAGCAGAGCCAGAGCCACTGCATCTTTTCACACCTGGATGGAACCAGGTCAGGCAGCTAATGCATTTCTCAGGCTCAGTGGCTACTTGTTGGAGACACACAAATGCTGCTCGGCTGCTTGAGTGCTGGAGGCTGGGAGAAAAAAAAAATCCAGCAAGAGACATATGTGTCGGGAGGCTGAGAGGGATGCGGTGCCAGGAAAGAGGAAAGTGATGCACACACGGAGAGCTCAGCTCTGTGCAACAGGAAGAGATGCAGATGGAATAAAAGGCTGCAGGACTTTGCCCCTGGCAGCATGTGTAAAGAGTGGAGGGCTCATCAAGAGTGCTCGTGCCCTGTTCGTGGGTGAAATCCCAGCTCCAGAGGTTAAAACTGTCCTTTAGTCTGGGAGAAGACCCCTGCTCACTCTGACCCCCCCACCCAGACCGTTTGTCCCCCCAAGCAGCAGCAGGAAAGTCACAGTCCCAAGGAGGAGCCCAGGCATCCACTGGCTCTGATCTGTGCAGCTCAGATTTTTAAGTGTACAACTAAGGGCATCCCATGGGGCTGGGGAAAAGAAATGCTCCAAAATAACCATTCTCCCCTCAGAACATTTTCGCTGGAAACGTTTATATTTACCCTTCAGAAAAAAACTTTTTCCTGATTTTTTTTCCTTTAAGTTGAAAGAACATTTTCCAGTTCAACTCTTGTTCTTTCAAGTAGAAATGTTCAGTTTTCTTTAATGACTCCTTTTTGCCCCACTACTCTTCTTTTTACTTGGGAGTTTAAAAAAAAAGGGAGATGAGGAAAGGAAAACTAACAAAACCAGAATGAAATTTTTTACATGAGTTTCAAATAACTTGGAAAAAAAAAATTTTTAAGCTTCATGAGTGATTTTGAAGGATGCAAGAGCTTTAAGCAAACTTTTTTATGTAGGTCAAAAAAACTTCTTCCCAGGATTAAAAAAAAAAAAGCCTAAACAAAAAACCCTTAGTGTGGGTGAAACGATGTGCACCAGCTCTATATAAACGCTTTGCCACAACTGCCTGTGCAAAAAAATCATAGAATGATAAAATCATAGAAGAGTTTGGGTTGGAAGGGGCCTTCAAAGGTCACCTAGGCCAAACCCCCTGTCATGGGCAGGGACAACTTCACAACTTCCACTATCCCAGGTTGCTCCAAGCCCTGTCCAACCTGGCCTTGGACACTGCCAACAATGGGGCAGCCACAGCTTCTCTGGGCAACTGTGCCAGGGCCTCCCCACCCTCATTCTAAAATCTTTTATCTAATCCAAATTGAGCCTCTTTTAGTTTAAAACCACCACCCCTTGTCTTATCACTACTGACCCTGCTAAAACATCTGTTTGTTGTGCCACAGTGTGCAGCACAGGGGGCACATGTCAGCCAGGGCAGAGCAGGGAGCCTTGGGAAGTACACTTGTCTTAGGACAAAACGGCAAAAAAATTAGAGAGAAAAGAAGTGTGATTCCTGCCTCCCTTTAAATAATAATTATAAAAAAAGAGCTCATGGAAACGGACACGTTTTCCTTCAAAAGATATTTAACACTTCATTTTGCTCCGTCCTTTTTTGGAATACTTCTTACAAAGCACAAAGGCTTTAAACAAAAGGTCGTTAAGAGATAAAGAATTGAAGCTCTTCTTGCAAGAATGAAAGGAGAAGGCATCTTGACATTTTTAACGGGGTTTTTTTTTCCCCCCCCCTCTTTTCCAAACTGAAAATTAATCAACATTGATTTGATTTCACACACATAAGCCTGTTTTGTGCAAGTGGCATTTGCTGACAGAGAGCTGTTTCGACAAGAAAATTCCAGCCAGAGGAGCACACAATATGCTGCACACCATTAGGGCACACAAGCTGCAAGGACACTGGTCTCCCAGGGTTCATAATAAATCCTATCCTTTTTCTGGGTCAAGAAACTCGTAGCTGTCTGGAGGTTATGCTAACACACCGGGGTTTGGGGACTGATGTTGAGATCTGAGGAATTCCTGTTGCCTGGAATAGAAACAATGAAATTGTTCCAAGACACCATTTATTCCCAGGTGCCTGCAAGCTGTCATTCCTGGGGAAGATGAACAATTTGAGAAGATCTAATGTCTTCAGAAATAATTCAGGAAGACAGGATTCATTCAGGTCCCCAGGTCAATAATGAATGGGACTCGTGTGAGTCAGAGGAGGACAAGAGGGGACCTGACCAGCAGCTCTCCAAAACCAGGTGAGCTTGTGCAGCCATTCAAGGGGCACTGAAGGCTTTGAGCAGCTGGGACTGGAGGCCACACGTGCTCCAGAGGGGCTGGGTGGGAGCAGTGAGGACCGAGGGATGCAGCAGCCCTGGGGCTGGCAGCTACAGGCCAACAGGAGCAGGAGGCTGCTCTGCCAGCAGAGTAAGGACAACACAGTCTTGAGCCCTGTGCTACTCCAGCACCCCAGTTCCCCCCTGTAAACTCCTGTTTTATCTTGCCTCCTTTCACCTGGCAGTAAGTTCTAGCCTGAGGACTAGACAGGAATTCTCTAACTGGGAACAAACAAGCAATGTTAGGAACAGTGGCGGTATTGCCCCTCAGGGATTTGACAAAGAGCTGTGAGATACCCAGAATGTGCCACAGCCTCTACCTGCAAGGAAAGGCCAGAGGTGGGATGAGGAAGGAACAGCATGGAAAAAAAATCAAAGGATCATTAAGGTTGGAAAAGACCACCACGACCACTAGACCCTGTCACAAAGATATCACTTCCCCATAGGACACATTAAGCCTGGGTACCAAAATCCATCCTGCTTCCCTGCAGCACTGCCCTGCATCCTTGTCCTGGCTGGCATTCACTTCCCTGCTGGCATTCCACTGCTTTGGAATGCTGTGGGTCCCTGTATCTATGTCAGGGAGCAGAGAAAATGGCAAGGGAAAAGCAAACAAAGTGAATGAGAAAAGCATAACAAACCCAGCAGAAAAAATCTTCCCACGCCACTCTGTGCTTTCAAGTAAATGAGGCTAATTAACTAATTGCCTAAATTATTAGGGCTATTTTTACTCTTGTATGAAGGCTTGGCGTTATTGCCAGTTTCTTAAGACTCAGCACTGAACTCTCAACTTATCAGGAAGTTAATGAAGCAAAGCCCCTGGAGAGGGGACCCTCAGGGCAGAGCAGCTGCCAGGCCAGGGCTGGGTCGGGGCTCGGGTGGGCACCTCTGCAGCAGCATCTGCAGCAAAACCACCCCCTTTGGGTGATGCTGGTTAACACAGAAGTTCAGAGCTGTTTGCTGAAACCTCCCCTGCACCTGAATCTGCCCCCAGGAAAGGCTTTCTCTCCATCAGCTTCCCACTGTAGCCATGATGATAGAGGCTGTTTGGGAAGAAGGGTTTCACACCTGGGCAAAGAGAAGGGGAAGACTGATGGCTGCATGCCAGTCCTGGCTCCATGGAAACTCCTCAGCCCTCCTGGGCAGACCCAGAGTAACCTTGGACAACTGGACCACCCTCCACAAAAGGAAAGGGATGATCCACCTGCTGTAACCCCGACTGACCACACTCACTGCCCCAAACATGCCGCCTCCAGGCAGGAACCCAATGCGGCAGGAGCTCCCTCCTTCTGCTTGGAGAAAATGCTGTTTTCTCGGGGTTTGAGGGATTTTCTCCACAAAGAAATCTAGATGTTTTCTCCTCTTCAGCTAAATGCCAACATCTGAGCTTCCTGGTGGAGTTAACTCAGTTAACTCAGTTAACTCCATTACAGTCGCCCAGTCATTTTGGCTGAAGAGCTCATCCCCTCGGGAGCCAGAAGACTGATAGCTCTCCTTTCCTGTAGCAAATCTCACCTATCAGCTCTAATGAGGTGACATTTCAAGCTTGGCTCTTGTCTCAGCACGCAAGGACACAACAGTTTGGGGTGGCAAATCTCTTCCAGGCGTGTCACTGAGGAGAAGGGCAGGTGACAGCCTGCTGTCCTTTGGATGCAGGAGTGAGCTCCCTCCTGAGTTATCTCCAGGATTACCTTCAGTGCTGGACCAGCCATGGCTTGGGGTGGCTGAGTCCTGGAGACCTCCAAGGATGGAGATCTCATGGCCTTTTCTGGCCATCTGTTGTGGAGCTGTGCCACACTCTCAGTGCACATCTCCTTCCAAGTGCCCAGCCTGAGCCCCCCAAGCTGCCTGTGTGCCCTCTGCCCCTCCGTGAGGCTGCCTGCTGCTCTTGGGAGGAGTTTGGCTCTAGCACCTCTGTAAGCTCTGTCCAAGCAGCTGTAGTTATTTAATGCTGCTTTTCCAAGCTGGATCCTGCTGTCTGGCAGGATGAGGAGCCTTTGGATGCCCTGAATTGTTGGTCTGACAGTGCTGGTGAAGGGAACCAGCAGTTTGCACCAAACCATAACAAGTCACAGATTTCCTTGGGTCAGCTCCACCCAGGCACTTGTGCCTCCAAACAAGTCTCCTGGACCCCTCACAACTGTTGTGGTGATGAGCAAGATGAGGAAGGAGGACCTGATGGCAACCACTGCTCTGCTCAGCAACGCATGAGGGGCATCTCACAACTCTGTTATCAAGAAAATATGACTCACCACAGTTTGTTGGTATCTGTCTTTCTACCTGCAGGCACTCTCTCCAAACTCTGGTCACCTTGCTTGCTGAAAATCCCATTTTGCTTGGAGCTAGCCAGCTTTTGCTATTGAAAAATACCATGTTTGACTAGTCCAGAGCAGAACCTCTGTTAGATCAGGTTCTTTTATCTTAAAAAAGATGAATACTTTCTCCTGTCTTGTCAGGGAAGCACACAGAGAGCCATTGTTCCAAAGTTTTGTAAATATAAAACAGAAATTATGGTCCCTGGGGTGACTTGGCAGGAAACTTCACCATTTTCAAGGGCCTTCCTGCATGTGAAATGGAAAGACCAATGCTGCCCTGTAGCTCCCTGTTTGCAATGTACTTAGAAATCCTTGAATATCTGGCACAAGACATGCTGTATTATCTCCTACCTCATCTCCTGTGTATAAAGCTGGCAGCCTGATCAGGGGAATTATTCCAGATTTGTGCTGTCCAGAAAACATCCTGACAGGAAGATTTGCAAGTCACATCTCCCAGCTCAGTGCCATCTCCTGCCCCATTGCTCAGGAACCCACTAAAGATGATGAAATTTGGGCTCCCCACTCTGGGAGAGGGTTGGCAGTCCCAAAGCAGGAACTGGCAGGCAGTTCTCACTGCCTGCTGCCAGCTCCAAGAGCTGCTCACTGCCCGTTCCCATCACTCACAATGTCCCCACCAAGACGCCACCACCTCAGCCACTACTGCAGAGAAACCAAATGCTGCCCCTTCCACCCACACTTAGGGACCAGCAGGGAAACTGGATGACACTGGGGAGCCCAAGAGAGGTCAGTGCTGCTGCACTATTTACAATACAGGAGAATACCCTGGTTTCTTCATTACCCCCAAGGCCATTCAGCAGTGGAGATGGAGAGGATGTCAGGACACGGCTATTTCCCTACTGCTCTAGGGCAGGTCTGCTGGAGATGTTGGGGCAAAAGGAGTAAAAGTCTGGTTTCGATTCACCAAGTGCCTCTTCCCAGCACATTTGCAAGTCAGATTAACTTTCCCAGGTTTGTCTTCTGTGTATTTTATCCACTAACATATTTGCATAAATTTAAATACAATACAAAGCTGCAGACACCATCAAAAGATGCTAGAGAGGAAAGGGTAGGAGGAGCTTTTTTTTTCTTTAGGCTTATGGAAGATTCTGTTGTCAGAGGTCAGAGAAGGGGCATTGCCAGGCTGGAGCTGTGCCAGTCCCTCACCTGAGCGAGCACTGCTTGGAGAGACAGGCAGGAGCCACAGGAGACTTCAACAGGTGGGTTCAGGGCAGGGATTGGCACTGCTGGTGCTGGGACAGAGAATTCAGTAACCTCAGCCCATGCCGGCGTCACCTGAGAGAGCGGGAAGGATGTCAGCTCGGAATTTGCTACATGGCATCTCTCCAGAAAGGGGAAAAATCCCTGCAAAGGTTTCCTGGGAATGCCCCACTGGTGCATTCCCCAGGAGGTCACTGCACAGGTACAGGTAAGGCAGAGTTTAAACACCCACTGGACAAAGAGAAGCACCATGTTAGATGATTAAATCCCCCATGTACCTGCAGGAAGTGGAGAACAGATCCTGCTTACCAGAGCTGTGAAACATATTCACCTGTTGCAGGAATTAATCCTTTTTTTTTTTTTACTAACAGAGAGTGGCAGAGCTGTGCACACAGAAATCCTGTCTGAAATGAATCCCTGATAAAGAGGAAGCCAAGTTAAAAGGTGAGTTTTACTACCTGCCAAGGCTTTGGGTTTTTAAAGGGTCTCTTGTGGAATTACTGTATTAGCAGGCTATTACAGGTATAGATATCAAACTGCTATGCACAGCAAGAAAAATCATAAAAGTTTTGAGATGCGAAGGAAACACACGGAAAAAATGAGGCAGAAGAGGGCAAAAGGGGGACAGAGGAGAAGCAGTGATGTGCAGAGGGGAGGGAGGCTGTAAATGATGGAGGAGATAGTGGAAAGGGGATGAAGAAGAGAGCAACGAGCAGTAGTGTTGGAAGAATAGAGAAAGATAAAAAGAGGAGGAGGAAGGAAAAAAGAGATAAATGAGGGCAAAGACCAACTCATCATTTTGCAATTCCACCCCGGTGGAGAGGAAAATTGATGTCTGGAGCTTTTTTATGGCCAACCTCCTGGGCATGGGACAAAAGACAAGTTATTACCCAACCCCAGGTCAGGTCTGTAGCCTGCCAGCTGCCTAGACACATTCAGAGAGCCCAGGAGAGCTGTAAATCAAGGGGGCCAAGGAGATCAAAGGAGGCTGGGACCAGGCACAGCAGTGAGCTCAGCAGAGGCAATATAACCACAGGAGAGGAGCGAGCCCAGGAGCAACACGGGCAGACAAGGAGTGCCCAGCTCAGAGGGTTTTGCTCATCTCTCCTTCACGCCATTCCTAAGGACAGTGCTCCCCCAGAGATGCAAGTCCCCCTGCATTTCCTCCTGATTTCTCTTCCTATTGATTTCCAAGCCCTGAATACCATTTATTTTTGCTTGCTTGATTCACTCATTCATTGAATAAAGGCTTCATCACTATTATTATTATTATCCCCGTCACTGGGCTCCTCATCACACATTATATTATTTGCATTGCAGAGCTGGAAGATTTCAGGTTGAGGCAGGAAATTTGTGTGAGTTGTTATTACTGCAATCAGATGAAGTGAGAATTGGATCGGCGGAGGCTGCCAGAGCACAGCTCTCCCAGCAGGACACCGAGGCTCTGCCCAATCAGGGGAAGCTGCTGCCTCAATGTGCAGGTCCCACCAGCAATTTTGGACTTGCCTTTGGTGTCCCACCTCTCCCTCCCATCCCACCTCCCAGCCCCACCAGCTGCCAGCAGAGGATGGGGAAACGCATCGGGACAGGAGGGCGAGGAATCGGAGAGGACTTGGCAAGATTGCACATTTTCTGCCTTGCTGATGGTATTTATTAGACAACAGAAAATAGCTATTTTGCCATCTGCCTCGTAAAAAAAAAAAAAAAAAAAAAAGAAAAAAAATCCTCATTAAATTAATGGAATGTGCAGCTGCTGAACAGAGTGTTCCTCTTGCGGCCGCCTCCCCATTAGCCCAGCACTTGCTGGAGCAGGGAATCCGGCTGCCAAAAGGAGCTGTGGCTAACTCTGGCTCGTGTGGTGGGAGAGGATGGACAGACGGACAGCCCCCCGCTCCTCCCAGCCCCGAGGTCATGTCAGGGGACCTACAAATGCCCTGTTGCTGCAGACAGGGTGTAAGCACTGCCTTGCTCGTTGTGTTATGGAGCAGAGGGTCCATCCCCCTTCCTGCACACACCCCTGCTGGGCCTCAGCCTGTGGAGGGAGCCTCAGGGGTCTGCTCAGCAGGAGGAAAGTGCCTCCGTTTGCCCAAGCAGGGCATGATCCAAACTCCAGCCTGAGGAGGTCAGTGCTGACCAATGTCATTTGCTGAGCATGGCAGGGTTTGCAGGCAAGTAAAGTCCCAATTTCCTGGCCTCTGGCACCTGAACATGACCTAGTCCATCCATCCTGATCATCCATCTCTACACCTCAGAGTTTCACCGAGCTGATGGTTCAGCTGGGATCGCCAAACCAAGGAAGCCTCAAGCCTGGCTGACTGCACAGCCCAGAGGAGATCCTACACATAAGCCTTTGTTTTGGCTGAGGGGAGACCAAAAAGACTGAGCCCAACCTTTTCCCAATCCCAGCAGGAGAGGTGCACCATAAAGCCAAAGTCCTGAATGATTGTAATGATGCTGACAGAGAGAGAACAGCAGCCAGTCTTACCTATTCATTTCTACTGAACAGCACTGAAGGGGTTTATGTGAACCTTTTCTTCTGATACTTGGTGGAGCCTGGGCAGTTTGATGGTGAAGTGATGTCCAAAATCCCATATTACATGGGGCTTTGAGGAGCAGATCCACCAGTTTGCACTGCCACATTCTCCAGGAGGTACCAGATACCCACACATGCTGCCTTGGCTGACTGCCTCCCTACTTCATCACGAGCAGCTCCTGAAGAGTTTTATCTACAACTGCTTTAGGCCCAGCAGTTCTTCTCCTAAGGAAATAAAGTCCTTTGTTAGTTGCCTCAGCACTGCTGATGTTTCAGGATCGCTGCAGCATAATCCACATTTAATCCTCAATTGTGTTTTCTGCTGCTAACCCCTCTGCTAATGCCAGGGAGCTCCCAGTGCCTGCACTGCTCCTCTGAAGCTGCAATACCTTCCCTGCTGCCCTCTCCTCCTCTTTCTAGGAGGCTTTTCCATACAGATGTTTCATCTAGGTGAATTTTTCCCTGTCCTTCACAAGGGAATTTGTTCTCTTAAACTTGCGCCTTCAGCATTTACGAAGCAGCTGGGGGAAAGCTGACCTTGGGAGACAGGTCCAGCTGCAAAGAGCTGCCCCCACTGTGTCCGTGGTGGGAGCAGGAGATGGGCCCCTGGATTTCAGCAGGCAAAGGGAAGTTACAGGACTACAGCATGCCGAATCACCTCATGCCAAAATAAATCCTGACATAATAAGCCCTAATACGGCCAAAGAAACTATTACAGCCACTTACAAAAATAATCCACATTGAAAATCGGTGAAAATACCTCTCCCCAGTGGAATGACATGGCTCTAGAGGATCAGTTCCAGTCAAAGATGATAATTTCATGTTTACCCAACAGATGAGGGCAGCTCCAAGAGTCAAATGTTTGTTGCCAAAAAAGCTCTGCCTAAGTGAGATTTTGCCACCTCTCATCAAAGAGTTGCCTTTAAAAGTGATGAGCAAGTACAAAAGGGAAGACCATGAAAGGCAGAGATCAAATCAAAGTCCAGAAGGCTGCTCTGACTCTCTCTTACACCAGTGCCTTTATTCCTATCAATCCAATCAATTTGCAGCAGCAAGGGCAGAACAAACACCAGCCTGATTGCTTCTTTAGCAGAAATTCTCGGCTTTTCAGAGGCTAATGGTAGAATTTCTCCTACCCTTTGCCTCTGTTGCTGCTGGTCTCAGGGATTTTAAGGCAGAATCCTGTCTGCAAGTTGCTGATTTTATGTACAGCATCAGTTGGTTGTGCTTTCAGGGCTGTGGGTGTCTTGGCACGTGTGGATCTGGCCAGCGGTGTGAACATGCTGCCTTGGGCAGTCCTGGCAGTGCCACTCCCAGAGGAACTTGTGACACAGGACCACCAGGTTGCTGAGCTTCCTGCTGGAGAGGCTCACATGCTGTTTTAGAAAGCAGGTTAGCCAGAAAGACATGGAAGAATAGCAAAAAAGCAGGGGCTGTCATTTTTTCCTTGGAAAAACATTTGGTTTCTTAGAAAAAAAAAACCACCTAATTTCATGGAAACAAACAAACAAACATAACACCCCCAAGTTCCTTTAATTAAAACTCGAAGCCTGTCACAGGGAATTTTGATTAAAACGTTGACATTTTGCAAAGTTGCCCTTGGACAAATCATGAGCACTGAAAGCTCTGAGACGGGGACACTGTGGAAAGTGACTCTGCGCATGCCAGAGCGTTTGGGAAGGACATTCATCTTCCTGCAGTCAGGTGTGTTGGTAATTCCGTGATGTTCCTCATGTGTTTGTCCTTCCCATATCCACGT
Source organism: Cyanoderma ruficeps (assembly GCA_008694505.1). Lineage (NCBI taxonomy): Eukaryota > Metazoa > Chordata > Aves > Passeriformes > Timaliidae > Cyanoderma > Cyanoderma ruficeps. The sequence continues at coordinate 8,884,691 of VZDJ01000076.1, read as the reverse complement.
GCAATCTGCATTGCATGGGGGCTGTGGCAGCACTCTGGGAAGGCCGAGACAAGGTCGTGTGGTTGCACACAGGGAAAATGCAGCGTGCCCCTGGCAGGGCTGCGCACGCACGGCTCTGCCGGCTCCAGGTGCTGTTTGGAAAGGAGGGGGTTTGTGCCTGTGTGTCTCCTGCTTCCGGCACAGGCATGGAGCTGCACCACTTCACAGAGCCCAGCACACATTTTTTCAGTGGCCCAGGGTCAGGGATGCTGGCTGGGACAGCGAGAGGTGAAGCACAGCTCCGAGATTTCGCGTTACTCATTTGCTCCGTGGGAATTTGTGGAGCCGCAGGTTGATCCAGTGCCTACAGGTCTCCAGGACACCTCCAGTGCTCAGGGCCTCACCGAGCAGAATGCTTCCACCCCAGGAGTCAGAAATGCTGGTGCTGAGGCTCTCTCCTGCTTTTAGGAACATTCTGATACATCACCCCTGGCTCAGGTCTCAGCTGCAGACAGCAGCCCTGCTCATGCACACATGGACACCTCAAACACCCATGGAGGAAAACCAGAAGAGACAGACAGGGAGGAAGGACCTCACCCTCCAGGTCTGCCCTGGGGCTGAGCTACATGTGAGGAGCCGCTGCTTTTGGATGCCACAAGTCCCATCTCAGCATCGTTTCCCCGTTGCTCCATCCCCCTGCTTCTCCCGTGCTTATGGGAGCACTCAGTTCACACTAACAGATCTGAGCGTCCCCGGATGATTAAAGGAAGCGCTGCCTTTTAAATCGCTCTGATTGGAGTTGACGGCTGTGTGGAATTGGACACTTGGCTCTAATGATGTGTGAAAATCTCCCTGCTGTGACCCCTCGTTCCAGCTGTGGAAAATAAGGAGAAAGGCGGAGGAGGGGCATAAAAAAACCCCTTCAGTGGGAGTCCCAGATCAGACAGAGGTTTGTCACTCAGGACAGTCCCTCTGGGGCACTGCTCAGTGCCTGTATGTGGCTGGGAGAGGTGGCCCTGCTTCACGGAACTGATGGTGTGTAAATGTGGCACCGGTGGCAGCAGATGAACTGGGGACCTGGTCTAGTGCAGGTCAGCATGACCAAAGCATCTGAGCCACACTGGAAGCTCACTCCCAGGCAAGGAATGCCTGCCAGTTCCATGGGCGGGCTCCATCCTGGCTCTGGCTGGTCCCACCAATATTCCAGTGCTGGGACTGGGGGGGATTATCTGACACTGAGGTGCTGCTGGTGTGTGCAAGCTGCCACGGCACAGCTGTGCTGCTGGAGCATTGCTCTGAGCTGTGACTCCTCTGGATGAGACTGTGGTTGAGCTGGATCCAGCCCCAGGGGCAGGCAGGCATGACCAGCCTGCAGCACAGCATGGTGGCTTCAGTTAGTCCCACGAGCATGGTAAGAATCGTCTCAGTGAGCAAACCACGCTGTCCCTGATGCACAGGGGACACCAGCTGACACCTCCTGAGCTTGGTCTCCATCACTGCTGCTGCCAGGGGACCAGCCAGCAGATCTCTGCACAAAGGCAATGTCAGCCCAGCCCGTTCAATGCCTTCTGTCCCCACCACCTTCCCCCGTTACTAAATCCCTGATGACACCTGAATTCAAAGCAAATCTGGCCACAGAATCTAATCCTTCCTCTCCAGACAAACTGGCTTCTTAGAGGCCCTCCTCACTGAGATGCACCGTTCTGTGGCAGAGGGGAATGTCCAACTGGGCTCTGAAACAAAAGGATGAGTTTCCTCAGGCTCAGATGGGGCTAAACAGAGGCACGGGGTGGGGGGAGGCCGGGCACTGGCCGGAGATGTCCTGCAGCGAGTGACCCTCAATGTGACATTGATGGCTCTTAATTCCTAAGCCTGCTTTGGAAGGATTTCAGTAGATCCAATTTAATCACTGCAGCCTCTTCATCTCCCCTGTCTCAGCTCAGGGTAATGTTATGCATCCTCCTCCACCGGTTTTCTCCAAGCACTGGCCACCCTCCTCTGCCTCCGGGGATCCCCAGCATGAGGCCACCAAGCCCTTCACCTGCTGCACGGCGTGGGGCCGCCAAAGCCACGGCTGCCCTTGGCCTGTTTACTACCACCCAGCTCAGACAGCATTTGCTGAATTTCCTGTGTCTGTGGGAGGATTGTCGTGCTGACGAGGGGCACAGCTCCCTGCAGGTGCACCCACCACCTCCCCGCAGTTGGGCTGCCGCCGCCGTGCATAGCATTAAACATCCCGGCGCTTGTCAAAATGTTGTAACTATTTTTTTGTCTTGTTCCATTAGCTCCATTTCCAAAGGCCACCACCGGAACTACTGAACATTTATTCCTATTGAATCCAGCTTAGAAGTTATGATCTGAGGAAGCAGGAGACAGGACAGTATGTTCTGCGGCACCGGCTTTTCCCCACCACCGCTCAGCTGAGACACGCTGGCCTTTGAAATATCATTTTTATTCCTACCTTAGAAAAACTAAAATAAAGAGATTGGCTCTTCCATCTGCTTGATTTGCTTCTGCTGATTAAATAGGATACATAAATATCAGTCAGGTGGCCACCCTGTGTAAGTTTTGGGGCTGTGTGTTTAAACATCCTGCACAGTTCGTGGTGCCGGCCATGGGAGCTGAATTTCCTCCCCAGGTGCAAAATGAAGTGTGGTTATTATATTACTTTCCTGGTGCTAGAGAAGCACAAACATGAATCTTCCTCCCTCACTGCCCATGCATGAACAATGTCTTATTATGCAAATACTATGAGTATTAGACAAAAAGCACGGAAGACAGCCAGCGGAGCCAGCAGTTCAGATGGAGTGAAGCATGGGCAGGGGGATGCTGTGGGCATCAATGGTCCACAGGTTTGCTTTATGTTCACTTTATCAGCAAGAAGTACAGAGCAAGAGGGAATTGCACGGGGTTGGGGACACCTGCAGTCCCCAGGGACATTGGGGAGATGCCCAACACATCAGCCCTTGGCCACAGAATCCTGCACCAGGGTCACTGAAGGGCTCAGCCCCCCCAGGCAAACCCCAGTTTTGCGTGAGGGAGCTGGGCTTGCTGCAGGACAAGAGGATGGGACTGCTGGTGGCAGCCCTGCAGCCAACAGCCTCCCCTCCTTCAGGGTAAAAAAAGGGAAATCCAAAGCCTTCTTAAAGACTTCCCTGCGTTTTAGTTCCTTGCTATTTAAAGACATGTGAGAGCCCAAGAGTTCCAGCCCGGCTGGCTGTGCCTGGATGCTTTGCAAAGTTGTAATCCCCGCTAGTGACATCACGGGCTGTTGCCATGGGGATGTCACAAACTCAGAGCTGTGACTTCATCGCAGCAGAGATGGGCAGCAAGGGAGGCAGTGCTTCCCAGCCACCAGTGCCTCTGGTAATTAGCAAACCGGCATGGAAAATGAGGATGAAACACACAGGATAGGGATATAAAACCATTTTGCAAGTATCATCTATTGGAAAGCATTCCCTCGTGACAAAGAGCCTCCTTAATGTATCCTGAGCTCTTAAATAACCCGCAAAAGGCAGGGAATAAAATAGAAATTATAGTGATTTGTTTTATTGGGCATTTCATTGAGTAATTAAGAGGATAATTATGAGAAGGAACATTAAAAGGCGTTACTCTCAGCCTCCATCCTGCTATAGAGGAGCATCCTTATATTGAATGTGCAGCGTCATCCAACATTGTCCTGTGCCAACGTGGGTTTCCTTGCAGGGAGGAAGGCATGCATGGATGTAGGAAGGGGTGGAAAACATCTCCCCCGCGGCCTGACAGGATGCCAGAGTTCTCCCAAGAAATGCAGGGTGAGAACAGAGGGTTGCAAGGAGCAAAATCCACCTTCATGGTGTCTCCTGGCATGTGGTGTCAGGCCCTTGTGTATCACGTGTCATGCAGGGGAGGCAAAAGGAAAAACTGGGGAGAGATCAGTGTGGTGCAAAGTAGTGACAGAGCACCACAGCCCAGGCTGAAGTGGCAGAAAGCTGGAAATCCAGCCAGAAGCTCAGCACAATGGTCACTCTGCACCAGGAGGGCAACTCTCACCCACCCCGCTTCTAACACCTATCCCCTTCTTGTCTCTTCACCTTTGGAAAATACATACAGAACTGTTTAACTAACCCAGATCCAGACAGGACTCAGCACCACTCCAAGAGCCCTCAGCAGTCACAACTGAATCTAAGCTGCCACTCTAAGACTGCCAGTATTTCCCACAGATGAGGAAGCCTTGGTGCTGGCCAACACATCCGTGAAACACATCAGTGAAACAAAGACCTACTCAAGTCTTGAAATCTGCAGCTCCTTTCTGACCCCAGCACATCTCTCTCCACCCCATGTACCCACTGGTACAGGCAAACTCCAACAGAAATGTCAGGACATCAGGTCCCACCACGGGCTTCCTCTGGAGCCCATGTCACATGCTGGGGACCCCAGTGCTCACAATGCTGCCACCTTCCAAGAGGCCCCAGGTGAAAGCCAGCCCCAGCAACAGCAATTTGTCCACTTCAAGTCCCCAGTGGTCACCGCAGGGAGCAAACGTGGCAATAAGGGAAATGCTAACAGGAGTGATGGACACGATGAAGAGAAAGAGCTTTACTAGAAGCAGTGACTCCCACTGGACAGGCATCTATAAACACTGAGATGACAGATGACCTAATGCCCGTTACTTCCTCAAACCACTTGCACAGGTGGCAAAACAAGCAACCAACCCACCCAGATAAATGAGAAATCCCAACCTGCAACATGACAGTGCTGACCAGTTGCCAAGATTTAAGTAGCCCTTAGGTCCTTTTTTGGTACAAAACATATATTTAGGAAACATGCTGGAGAAGGCTGGCATGTTTTAAACCGGCCTCTGTGGCTGGAAACCCCTTTTCTCTCCCTAGGGAGATGGATGTGACAGCTATAATCCAGTTGCTATGCTGGATTTCAGGGACAGTGGCTTGTCCATGTTGAGCCCAAAGCATCAGACAACCGTCAGAAAAATCCACGTTCAGGAAGTCACCAACCCTCCCTTTTCTTGTCCTGGGAACCACGACTCCCCTCCGTACTCCCCTGCTCAGGGGGAGCAATTTCCATCCTCTTCAAAAAGAGAGTAAAACCGGCTTTTTGGCTTCTGGCTGCCCCTTCCAGGCACGAGAGCAGCTTGCCGGGAGTGCTCAGCACAGCCCTAAAACAAGGCTCCTGTTTGAAGTGCATGGATTGAGGCTGGATTAAGAAAACCCAGGAGGAGTGCTTAGCTCTGCTCCTGCTCTAAAAAGGCGGCTCAGCAGCAGCAGCCAAGGCAGCTTCATCCTGCTCAGCCCTTCGTGTGATCCCCTCCAAGTGCCGGCCAAGCGGCGATTTCGTATGCGCGGTTCGACGTGATCCGGGAGCAGGGAATGGCAGGGAATGTGCTCAGCTTCCCAACGCTGCAGGAGCACCCAGAGAGGAGCTGATCCTCCCTGAACCGGGAGCAGGGAATGGCAGGGCCCGTGCTCTGCTTCCCGATGCTGTGAGAGCACCCAGAGCGGAGCTGCTCCTCCCGGGAGGCTGCGGGAGCACCCAGAGCGGAGCTGATCTGGTTCTCACTAAGAAGAGCAGGATCAAAAACCTCCACAGGGGCAGGGAAAGAACAACAGCAAACGCAGGACAAAACGCCACCATTAACCCCCAGTGCAGCCCAAAGAGCCTGGCACTGCTTGGGTGCAGAGCAGGTCCCAGGCAGACACTTATCCGTGGCTTGATACAAGTTTAGAGAATTCCCTTCTGAAGTTTCCCTCTTGCAAACACCTTATTTCCCCCCACTAATCAATGCAGTGAGCAAGCTTAGTGCAACGCAGATAGAGAACAGAGGATGAAACAATTTTCCAGCCCATACCTGAAGGTGCATCCTTCTTTTCTCACCAAGCAGCAGGGAGGACGTTGCTGTCTCTCGGTAATTTTCCAACATCCTGTGTTGCAGGTAGATTTATGCACTGATCATAGTTGAAGCTGTTAATAAAAAAGTGCAAAGAAAACGGATTTTACTGTGAAGTGTAGGGCTGCTTTTCTCACAGCTTTGCATTATCATGACTTCCTCCTTTTTTAATCTTTTTTTCTATGATTGACCATGTTTGGGGTTCAAAGCTTTAAAAATAAATCGCGGATCGTCTTTCATCTACTATGCATGAGAGAGTCAGAATCATTACATGGTTTAAATGGATATTTTGGGAGCAACTCTGGACCAAGCAGTTCCTGCTTTAACTGGGAGCCAGAGGGATGAAGCTAATTTGCAAATAATGTTACATGCTGGTTTTGCTTGAACTCAGGGAAAAGCTGCAGTGGCTACTTGTCATTCTTTGTGAGAAATTGAACAAAATGGAAATCAGTTCACTAGTTAAAAAAGAAATATTTATATATAAAAATATAAAATCTGCAGCAGACCAATTTCTCCCGCATCAGGGGAACATCCCAGGACTGCAATTAAGCTGTGGTTCAGCACGAACCCTACTGCTGCCTGAACACTGAGGACAAGCACACGGGCCGTCCTTTTCCTGGGAGCAGATTTTTAACTCGGTGAGCTGCGAGTTTTTCCGCAGCTCCTCTGGAGCCACAGCTTCCTCAGGCAGTTCAAAAGTCAACTTTCCCCTTTAGCATCACTCCCGCCTTCCCCCAGGAGCAGGGAGCTCTGGATGCTGCAGCACTGCACCTTCACAGGGAATCACCTATCGATGACTTTGTGGCTAATGTATACAAGGGGAAGCAGAGGAGTTAATATAATGCAATTTTCCATGTTTACTGCATTATTACAGTGGTTGAATCTGCTGATTAGTTCCTTCTTTTTTTTGCCATCTCGTCCTAAGCATCCCTTTTATTTTTGCCCTGCTTATCTGCATAGAGTCATTTATTCACACGGCTGCTGTAACAGCAAGCGGGGCCAAAGCTATCATTTCTCCTCCCTTTCACATTTTAATCTTGCAGACCTCAATCTCTCTGATACTGCTATTACTCTGTCCATATCTGATCTAACGGGAACCTGCCTTTTTTTTTTTGCCTTAAAAAGAGAAAACTAATCTGAGCAAAAGATCATGGTGGCTGTGGCACTAATGATCCCTGGCATACCTCCTCGCAGTGAATCCGGTGCTAGAACAGAGAACGTTTGTTTCCCTTCTCTCTACAGAGCTGCAGGACTGACCCCTCATGCACAGGCAGCTCCCACAAATAAACAACATTGCCCCGATCTCCTGGGGGATTCATTTCTCTGCCAAACATCTCAGCAGCTCTTCTTACTGTCTTATTTATCCAAACAGTGGAAAAACAACCCAAGTGGAGCCACTCTCCAACAACACGACTGTTACTGGTTTATTCAGATTTGCTCCCCTACGAGCTAGGAAAGTCTCTTGCCCCAGTGGTTATTAACTGAAAAAAGCGTGGGGAAATTTCCTGTAATATGAACAATAACCAAAAAAAATGCTCTTCCTTTCCGTTCTTTGAAGATCATGGCAAGACATTTTGCCCCCTGGGCTCCCTAATGCTTCCCCCCTCCCAGCTCTGAGCGATCACCCCAACTGGAGACCATCCGCTGAAGCACCAAGCCAAATGCTCTGCACATGCCAACCGCATCAGCCAGGAAGGATTTACTTGGGAGAGGCAAGGAGACAAATTGAGGAATCCCTCTGCTCCCTTCTCCTGCATCCCAAGGTTTTTCAAAGAGTGGGTTTGCTCACTCAGCCTTCTCACTTCACGTCCACAACCTGCACCCTCAGTGTGGTTTGTACTTAGGCCATGCTCTTCACCTCTGCTTGCAGTCCAGACACCTCCACGTGCCCCCACTTCTCCCAGGAATATTATAAATAAATCAGTGACCATGTGCAGCTCTTGGTCTGGGATGCAAGCAGGGATGTGGAACTGCTTCAAAGACACATGGCACTGGCAGGGCACAGGGTCTTGCCTGTCTCCTGTCCAGGATTTACACAGATGAGACTTCTGGAAATCAAACTGAGCCCTTCCTCACATCCTCTGCTGATCTGGAGACTCCCTGGCTCACAGAACTCACAGCTGCTCGAGCTGTAGTCCTGCAGGAACCTGACCATTTCTTGGGCTACATGCACCCCAGTGTGGATTGTATTCACTGTTAATGAAAGATTAAATGTTCTAAAGAGCAATATTAATTTAAATGCTACTAATAATCATCAGCTGTCCCTCACTTCACCTCACAAGCCTGAGAGCTGTAACGAAAGAGCAAATTCCAGCTCAGAGCATCTGTAAGCTGTGATCTGCAGCCCAGCTCTGCAGCTCAAGGTCCCACAGGCACTTTCTGCAAGTAGTGAGGACCCGCAAAGATCTTCTAATGTGAGCAACCATAAAAAGCCAGAAATGGCAAAAAAATAACTCTGTTATCCTCGTCTTTGAAAGTCAGGAGTAAAACAAGCCTCCCAGCTCTGCAACACCGATCTGACTTCTCTTGTGCCAGTCTGCACCCCTGTGATCATCCCAGGAGCCCAGGCTGGCTCAGCAGCAGTCGCAGCAATCATTAGATGCTGATAACCCATTTTAGTTCCAGGAGAAAGACTGCATTTCCCAAATGTGTTCCTTGCCCTCCTCCTCCTTGGGAATATGCAGCTCCTTGCAGGAGCAAGAGCCAAAAAATGTCACAACAGACCTGTCCCAAATCAGTTCTCATGGGACAGGACTGTCCTTATGATCACATAACACCCACCCCACCTCCCTAAAAGTGGCATTTGCTCCCATCAGAGGTGCTCCATCAGCACCAGGAGCAGGGCCATTTCTGCCCTGAATCCTCCAGCTACTCAGTAGGACAAGCAGAGCAGGGAGCCACCAGCCCCAGCAAGGAATCTGTGTGTCAGAAGGGCACATGTGCAGGTACAAAGCATCCTTTGCTCACCAGAAGCTTTCCTGCTGCCTTGGCACATCAGCACTGGTGGTGAATCACATCTCCTTTGTATTTCACTTGGAGGAACAGGGAGAAAGACGTATTTCACAGAAGAGAGTCACAAAGAGGCCCACCTAGGAAAATACACTATTTTTGGCACTATAATCCCTTTCCTGTAAAGAAGAGAGGAAGGCCCAAGAGACTGAAGGAGCTGCTGAAACCCAGAGAGGAATCTGGTAGCAGAGCCCAGGGCATAGTTCAAATATCAGGGACCAACACCCAGGACTAAGACCCGTGTTTAAAGCCTGTAGCAGGCTCAGGACTGAGATCTGTGCTTCACCACCTGCCTGCCCACCAATGCCACTGCGAGCCGTGCCAGTGTGGGATGCTGCAGAGCAAGAAGGTGACAAGGAGCACTCTGTTTGCTCCCACAGACCTTTCCCAATTATGCAAAGACCTGGCTCTTCATTTGAGCGCTAATTCTCACTCTCTTTCATCCCCGTTTTTTGCAGCTTTTCCACAAATCCAGAATACATTTGAGCGATCAGCACAATGTTTAGTGAGAAAATCGTATGCTACATTTCCGCTTGGCATGATTTTGAAATGGTTAAGCTGTTAAGCCCTGAAAGGGAAGTTTTAAGAATACCGTGAATAAAAGAAGCCAAAAAAACAAAAATAAACCAACAGCAGCAAAATTAGAGCATGACATAAAGGAACCATTTGGATGGATCCTTTTTTCCCAGAGAAATGGTGCAGGCTGGCTGCTCCAGTGTCAGGATCTCTGCAGTTGTGTAGCACTTGGACTTCCATTATAATGCCAGAAGAGAGAAATAAACAGAAGGTCATCACTAGCACAGAGGAGAGGTAGGAAGTTTTTCTAAGCTGTGATCAAATCCCTCACAAATTTCCCTAAACCGTGGCCACATCACCCCTGAGGACCCCGTTTCCCCACTCTGTCCCGGCAAGGGAGGGAGCAGGAAGGGGCTGCCTTACACACACATAAGGACAGGCAATGGTACAGAGTGGGGGCCTAGAAATGCTTCTATACCCACATTTTCCAGATAAACCCTTCCAAGGAGAAGCAAATCCTGCCCCAGTGTGTGTCTCACACAACACAACTCCAGTGATGCTGGTCTAAGGACAGCAGGTTCTGCCCAGAGTGTTCTGGAGACAGGGGGAACTCCCCACCTGCACCCAAACTAACTTGATTCACACAGTGCAGTGACAGCTGTGTGGCCCCTCTGTCCCCTGGGTCACTCAGAGGTCCCTCCTGAATTATGCATTGCTCTGGTGCTGTGCACACTGACTGGTGCAGCCTGTTACTGGGCTGAAGGACACAGCTCCAACCTCGACCATTTTACACCGATTTTTGTCATAAAACGTGATACAATGCTGGATCAAAAGACCCCCAGAATCCATACATGTGACAATGTCCCACTCCAGCTGTGACACAAAGCATTAGGGTAATGACAGCTGCATTCATACCTGCTACTTTTAGGTCCACCCAACCCAGAGCAGCTGAGAGGAACAAGGCCTCTGTTCCTCCCACTCCAGCCTCCCCTGAGCCACTATGAAGTGTTTGCCAGTGAAAGAGTTCCTGCAAGAGAGTTCTCTCAGCTGGGAGGGCTTGGATCAGAGACATCAGGTCAGGTCATCTACAAAGGTAATGGTGGGAAAAACATCATTCCCAAGCATATTCATGTCTGTGCATATCTGTGCAGAGGTCAGGCATGCTCAGGGTAAGGGCATCTCCTGTCCAGTTCTGTACCCTGACCCAGCTTCAACTGAGAGTGATAAAGAAGATGAACAAACAGCCAAACTCAGCCTTTTCCTCCACCCGCTACAGCTTCTCCAGCTCAGGTCCTCCCCTGCCTTTCTGAAGTGCCAAAGAATCACACACTGGGTCTGCACAGTCACAGGATGAAACCCATGACCTGCACCCCCAAATACCTCTGTTCTGCTCCCCCTGGAAGTCAGGGACCTGAGCAGTCAACCCACCACCTATATCCACCCTGGGAGGAGTTCTTAAGACTTGTCTAGGCAAAGTCAGCTCCAACCTGAGTAACCACTGGAGAAAATTCCTGCTTCAAAAAAGAAACTGAGCTGCAGAGTCCCAGAGGTCCCTTGTGCCAGCATTTCTGAGCCCCACCTTGTGACCTCCCCTCCTGGTTCACCCTCCTCCACAATCTTAAAACTGCAGCTCCTCTGGAAAGCTCTCTGCCTCCACAAGCAGAAACTCACATATCTGAAGTACTGACAAAACACTGGGATTTCATTTGTATTGGAAAAATGAAGCCCCCTCTGCACATGCCCCTTCCCTGATTACAAACAGCATCTCTGCAGCTGTTGATTATCCCTGAAGCACAGCACACACAGGAACAGGCCATGAGACAGGGGATACAGCACGTGGTGACCTGCAGAGGACTTGGGCTGAGGAAACAGCACAATAAATGCTTTACTGCAAGTCAAGGGCCAGCACTTCCACAAGGAGGAGAATTTCAGTCTGCACTGGTTTTTATATCACAAATTGTTTCTATGGTGCAGTATCAAGGAGGTCTCTTCCCCTCACTTTGGGAGGAAGCCTGGCAGCCCCACCCCAGGACACTGTTTACACTTCAGGCAGAGGGAATAATTCCTCTGGATAAGGCAGGTGACAGCACAGTGCTGCTCGTGCTCAGGGATGCACTCACCTCCCACCAACCACTAGTGCACATGGGCTCCAAGTTATCATTTATTATTTCAAACTTCCTCCATCCCACTTCCAAGTGAGCTCGTGGGATTCATGGGAGGCTGGAGCTGGATCCTCAGTTGTCATACAGAACAATCTCTAAATAAGTACACACCTCTTTCTTCCCTCATCTGAAGTGCCAGGCTATCAAGTGCTGAAATTCTTTAAAGAAATCACTGGGCGAGTGTCCCTACCACTGCAGCACCACAGAATAAACAAACACAAAGGGCAAAAGTAAATCAGTGTCTGTGGAGGTGGACTCCTGTCTGTGGGTATTTGGGTGTTTCTCCACACTGGCAGCCTGGTGACTCTCAGTGCAATACACAACTTCGGGACAAAAGTGAAGAAGGGAAAGCTGTTTTTCCCTCCCTTTTGTTTTACAGGTGCTTCTGCTGGCACTGGCTCCTGGACATGCATTTCACCATGCCCAGCTGAGCGTGTTAACACAGAAGCCCAGAGCCAGGCACTGCTGTCTGTGGGCCCCACTGTGGATTAGCTGGGTGATGAGGAAAAGGTTTGTTTGCATTGCTGACATTTGGTATTTGCAGCATGCCCAGAGCACAGGACGGCCACAGGAATTAACCTTCGCACCACACACTTCCCGAATGCAAAATCCTTCTACCAGCCCTCTGTGCCTTCCCAGGATGGCAGGGCAAGGTCACAGCACCCAGCTCTGCCCCCACAGCAGGCAAGGCTCCTGTGACACTGCTAAAAGCCACCACAGGCTGAAGCAGCCCTCAGGCTCCACTCAAACACATCAAGTATTCAGTCCTCAGCTACAGAGCTGGGAAACACCAGGAGAGCCTGGAAGACAAGCAGTTGTGTTATCAGGCATTCATCACCAGGAATGAGAGCACACAACTCAACACGAGTGTCCTCCACTGGCTTCAAGGGCACACATGCATTGAAATTCCCAGCAGATTCAGGGCTCTTGTTTGCACTTCCATCACAGCCACGGCCAGAAGCTCTGAAGGCTTTCCAGGCAAACCCAGGAGTTCCACCAGGACTGGCAGCCTTGGTTTGCACCCGTGCAGTGCTTGGTGGAGGCTCCTGGGAGAGAGACGGAGGGATTTTTGGTATTTATTAGTTAGAAGAGTGGTTTACATATTCTAAATGAAAAGGTAGAAGAGATTTTGCTTTTTTCCCCCCTCTCATTTATTTCTAAATTGTTGCAATCATCAGAACTTCTTGCCACAACAATGAACTAGACAGTTGTCATGTTACCTTAGATGTATCATGGCAAGCAGCTAATCCTGTTGGTCATAAATCATGTCCCTTTCAATCTCCATTATGCAGCCAGAGCAAATTTGTTATGATGCATGTGTCATTACACACCAATGCCTTTCCATTATCATATAACTGGATACCCCCAAGGTTTGTAATTTGCAGCATAATAGTAATTTTTAAAGAACCATTGGTAATCAATAGCTCTCAGCATCACTGTCAGGATCATTTGCAAAACAAATAACAACACCGATCTCGACCAACTTTACAGAAGGGATATTTAATCCCCATGAACTGCATTATATGATGGATAAGCGAGGAATCCTAGACTGTGTATCATGTATTTTCCTTGGATTAAATATCACTTCAATCAATGTTGCTCCCAGCTGTACAATGCCGTCTGTGTTTTCACTGGGTAATGCTGAAGTATTGTTTTACAAATTGACATCAGGGCAACAAAACCCCCGGGTGGGGTGTGAGGAGGGGGCACGACCAGGGGCAAGGCTGATGAGATGTCCAGGGGAGCAGCCAGCAGCAGCAAGGCTGAGGGCACAGGGGGGTGCGGGGACCCACAAGCAGAGCACTGCTGCACCGAGGGGCACAGCAGATGTTTGACCACCACCACTGCTGTGGTGGGGTGAGCACAGATGGTTCCCAGCCCTGAGGGAATGAGCAGGGTGTGGGTCTGCTCTGCAGAGCTCTCTGAGGCACAGACCTGCCCTGGACACCAGGATGGCCAGCACAGGCTCTGTGCCAAAACAGAGTGAGCAGCAGGAGGAATGCAGTTCTCAGTGCCCTGTCCATACAGAGCTGGGGTTTAACCAAGTCACCCTGTAACTGCAAAAGGGCTCTGCAGTATCATCTGAGAGGTTCAGCCAATGCCTCACCCTCTAACAGGGCAACAAACAGATTTTACTTACTGCTTTTCCTTCAGCACACACGGGCTGGAATTTGGGAGGCAACTGCATCCCAACCACCCTGCCCTGGCTGTGGTCAGTCTGTCCATCTGCAGCCCAGACCCTGACAACCTTCAGTGCAGGATTTCCATTTAAAAATGGGGACACGAGCAGCTGATCCAGCTGGACACTGTGCAAGCAGTGCATGGAGAGCACTCACAGGGACATCACTGGCCTTGGGCTGTGCCACAGCCCAGGGCTCCCTAATGAACATCTCCCAAGGCAGATTAAACACCACGCCTGTGCTCCAGCAGCCTCACAATCACCCAGCCCGAGTGACCTGTTGCACGGCCAAGAGCAGGCCAGCACTTGCACCTTCCCTTACAGATGGGCTGTCTGAGGCATTAAATCCACATTTAAATTTTCTACTCAGTTCTGCCTCTTCAGAGCTCTCCAGCAGAGCCGTATCTCGCTCCTTGCAGCTGGAGACACCTTTAGCAAAATCTCCAGCTCCTACTGATGTGGAAAAATTCATGCATTTCTCTCCTTGTGTAAGCATGGGTCTGGCATTCACAGCACTTCCCAGAGATAAGCCCCAAATCGCTCATCACTAGAAACCCCAAAATTTGGTAAGGACAGACAGAGTTGGGATAAAAAAACCCCACCCTTAGACCCTAACTAAACACTTCAGCTGCTGGAGATTACAGAATCCTATTTAGTTACACCAGAGAGCATTTTCCCCAGAGGAAACATCATCAGCCTGGCTCTAGGAAGCCAGTGAAATTAAAAATTTTGGAAAGAAGAAGAAATCCAGCTTGGTTTGGTGAATTTTTAGGGATAAATGTGGCTTAGAAACGGGATTAACTGGGGCATGCTGGCACCCCTTCCCACTCAGCAGCACCTCAACTGGGCTGTGCACTCCTGCAAGCTCCTGGCTGCCCCAAGGAAAATGCCATTAAAGAAAATACAGCTATTTTTAAAGCTAGAAGGACAAATTCTCCTCCCAGTTACACCAGTGACCTCGTGACTCTCCACAAGGTTGGGCAGGCACAGCTCTGATTTGGGGCTATTTTGAGCATCCTCCAGAGTCACCAGGCACCCAGCAGGCAGAAAGCACCGAGGAGCAGGATAAGGCCCTTGTCTTCAGATAGTCAGACCCAACCTGTTAAGACAGTGATAACTTTCACCAAAAAAAGAATAAAATGAATTCCCCTTTTAAATAAAACACTTCAACCAACACAACCACTTTCCCCACATGCACGTGGGCCTGAACAGGGCTGGTGCTCACTGCTGCTCCTGCTGCCATCCCCACTCATTCATCACACATGCACACGCAGTGCACACTCATTCAGGGCTCTTCTGCAGATGAAATATTTAAATGGTTTATACTTTGCTATCCTTTTTAAATAGGATGGAATCACCATAAACAGACTAAGGCTGGTTTGCTCTCTCCACCACCTTTTTTTTTCTTTTAATATTATTCTCCCTGCAATTTCATCAGGCTGCATCCAGGTTGATTGAGGAGCTTCACGGGCACAATCCAGGCTGGTAAATGGATGGAGATCCCTTGGATGTTGCAGATATTGCAGCGGGGTGAGGAAGCAGTTTGTGCTCTCTTGAGCAAGCACATGGGCTGTGGCCTGACTGAGGGGATGTCACACATGAAGAGAGATGCAGAGCCTGGACTTTGCAGCCTGTGTTTGACCAGCTGAACATGAACACAACCTGCCCTGCCATCTGACCCTCCATTTCCAGGAGCTGCTGCTCCCACCCCAAGGCAGCAGCCACATTTTGGCTGCTGGTGACACCAGCAAAAAGCAGAACCCTGGGCAAGCTGGCAGACAAGGCACGGCCAACACGTGATGCTGCTGCTGATGTGCTGACACACCACGCAAAACCTTCAAGAGCTTCAGGCTTGAAGGAACTTCCCCCCAGCTTGTGTGGTCCAAGCAGGATGTAGCCTCAACACAGAGGCTCTCCCCCCACTGCCATGCCCAGCTCCCAAGTGTCCCAGCAGGCTGCACACACACACACAGAGGCTTCTCCAGGAATCCTGATGGACAATGACCGAGCCAAGCAACCAGCGATTCTACCCAAATTCACCCTCATGTTCTCAGGCTGGACGCCAGGGCACCCAGCCCTGCTGCCCCTGCTGCAAGGGGACAGGGGACACACCCATGGGCAGGGAGGGAAGAGCTCTCCCTTCCCTGTAGAAGCCTGGAGATGGAGAATGCTTACAGCTGTGTCCGCATCCATATGCATAAGAGAGCAGGCCCTGATCCAGCACACGCTTACGTCAATCTGCCGTCACCAAGATTTAGGAGAACATTTAAAATTAAACGAAAATTCCCTTGCACTGCAAGACTAAGGACAAAGAAAGCAAGGAAGTCTTGTGGGTGGTGCAGAAGCAGGTGTCGAAGGACCTGGTCCCAGCAAAACTCTGGTACTGCCACCCCAGATAACCCTGGGCATGTCACTTCACTTCCAGGTTTATTCCCTGAATGCAGCTGCCAGCTCTCTGGATATCATTCTGAGGACAGATAAGAGGCTCTCATATGGTCACAGAAAACCTGACCAGCTCAGGAGGTTATTTCCCACCTGGTCCCCATGCCTGGCTCTTTACCTGCTGTGTGCAGGACAGGCTATCGGTAACTCAGCACCTCCAAGGACCCCACAAGCCCCGGCTCCGAGGAGCTGCTTGCAATCTAAACCACAGAAGTAAGCCAGCATTTGCAACCACACTTCAGATTTCACCTGCTGAAAATAAAAACAACAGCTTTTCAAAATAAATAGGGAGGAAAAGCAAGATCAATAAGTGACACACACTTAAATCCCAAGCCAGCCTCATTAAAATGAAGTGTGTTATTCTGTTTACCCCCACAAACAAGAATTCCAGTGCCAAAGAGAGTGTGCTGTCCTAAGGGCTATACAAGCTGATGCTGTTTTATGGCTGTTTTGTTAAGACTGGGCCTGGAATGGACAGAAAACCTTAACATGAACCATCCATTCTTTATTGACAGGGAGGGGAAAAGGCCATGCAGAAAGTCTGAGGCTTTTTCTTAAAGCCAATGTGGTATTAGAGAACCTACAAGCTGGTTCACAACTGGAAAGGATTTTAATATAGAAGATGATTTTTCTGCAAAACAGCTGGAGAATCATAGAATCATTTGTATTGGAAAATACCTCCAAGATCATCAAGTCCATTAGTGAAGCTCAAGATTAACAAACTGACCCACACAGTAAACAATGAGACAAACTTCTCTGAACTTGGATTGGAGCCATGATGTTCACTTTGCTTGTAAGCATCATGGCTGGACTTTGTCTTTTAAGGTATTTTTCCAGCCTAAATGACTATATTTTCTAATGAGGCTTTAAGAATATCATCCCACAGATTTATTTCCCCTTTTTTCTTCATACGTGAAGTTTGTGTAACTCCACAGCCCAATTTCTGCTCCTTTGTGAACTGGGACAGAGGCTGAAACGTGTTGATCTATTGAAGTTTTCCCCTTACTCCTCTGTGGCAGATGTTCTCCAGAAGCAGTTGCATTATTCCTGAGGCCAGGCTTCAGCATTTCTGTGGATAATGCAAGAAAGGAGCCAGGACAGGTGAGCAACACCAGAGAGGGTCTCAGCGAGGGGTGAATCCCCACCCACCCTGCGTGCACCCCTCACTTCCAGCCCCTCCTGCCTGCTCAGCAGGGCTGGGCGGAGGCAGAGCTGCTCTCCATTCCCCCTCAGTGTCCTGCTGTGCTGCACAGCCGGCAGAGCACAGCCTGTTCCCAGCAGGGGCCAGGTCCCTGCAGCCCCCACGGACAAAGGCTCAAGCCCAGGCAGTGTAGAGGTTCAATGGTGCCAGAAAACGCAAGAGACTGGCTTGAACGCCCAGATTTTAAACACAAAGAGATTCCCAGCAGCTCTCCATCCCCCTTGGGCTGCACACCAGACTTTGCAATTCATCGTTCAGCACCACCTTCCCCAGGAGACGGAAGTGTCATTACTGCAGCGCCTTCCCCAGCCCCAGGAGTCAATCAGCCCGGCGCCACCAGCAGTCCCACCCCTCATCCCACTGCTCCCGACGGGTGCCGCGTCTGTCACACTCACATCAGCCTTTGTACCTGCGCCACCCTGAGCAGACCACCACGAGGGTTACAGGGTTTGCTTTCCAGCCCCGTCCTTTGGCAGGAGAAAAGCAGAAACAGTTTTTTTTACACTGCAAAGCAGATGTTCCATACTTTTTTCTAATCGTTGCCTTTTTTGCATTGCTTTAACAAATCTACCCTTTTGAGAGGGGGGGCAGTGAGAGCTCAGAAGGGTGAGTAGGAAGTGCCCCTATAGTGCTGCTCCACACACCCCTGCTTTTACTCCAGGCCAGGCACAAATTTTTCAGCACAATAATGAAAAAAAAAAAAACTACTTCAACTTCTCAAGTGTCCCAGGCTTTTTCCTGGTAACCAGACTGAGCAACTGTTTAGCCTGGAGAGGAAAGGGTTAATTAATAATGTCACAAGATGAGCCCCTGGGCCACACAGCTACCATCTCCTGCTTGGTGAACCGCCAGCACTAGAGGAGCCAGCACTGAGCTGAAGTTAAGACATTTATCCTTTGACAATACTCCATCGCAACAACTTTATTCTGACGATACGGGATGATTAATGCTTACAGCCACTGTCATTTCCTTTGATAGATTTTTGGGGCTGTGGAGTGACATTTGCTCAATGCACCATTCCTGAAAAGCTGCACTCAGCGTAGCGTGGAGGAGAGGGATGCTCCACGCATCAGCCATCAGTAACCTGCCTCTGCCAGCTGCAGGTGGCCAGGAGAGATACTGTGAGGAACTGGGGGATGCTTACAGAAAGCCTTGACTGGTAAAGGCTGTGGAGTGAGAGGAAGGTGTGTTAAACAGCCAGCACTGTAAGAAATGGTGAGAGTTTGTCTTTCTCAGTAGAAAGAAAAGAGACTGTTGGTTGCAAACACCACAGCCAAGAGCTGCAGCAGACTTTGCTGTTTTGCCACAAACACGCTGGACGATCAGATCCTGAGAGAGACTCTCCGGGGCTGAGTCGCAGCCACAGCAAGCTCTCACAACTGCTCTTGAAGGCAAAACACATCCAAAAAATCAGACTGACCAATCAGTGAAACATGACAGACAAATGTCTCAACTGTAGCCTTCACTAATGGCAAAGAAACCCAACCCAACTTGGAAACCATAATCTTAACCTGTTCTCCTCCGAGTTCCCCCCACCTGTAACATGAGGACGAGAATCATTTCCCTCACCCGGCTGCTGCAAGGTTCTCCTAATCAATCAGCTCATTAATTCATGCAAAGCATTAGACAGGCAGCAGATGGATGGCTTTACACAATAGTGTTTTCTACAGTGAAATATTTCTACTTAATTCTCCACCAGCAGCTGCCTGCCCACTCTCATCGCACCAGCACGGAGCGGTCCAGGCTCACACAGGGCCAGAGAAGCGGAATCTCCTCTGGATCCAAACAGCACCCGGTGCCACATGGAATTCCCTGGCTGGACTTCCACACCCTTTCCACAAGGCTTCTTAACAGACTTGATTTTCCTCATATTTAAAAGCTGTCTCGGGAGCGTAATGATTTTAAATTCACTCCGTGCCGCAGTCAATCAATGGAGCGGCGGCTCCGGTGCCTGGCGAGCAGGCGGTGATGAATGGGGCTTTGGAGGCTGCACCGCTCGCCTCCGAGCGACAGCACAGCGTGGGCTGAGGGTGGGGAACAGAAGCAAAGCCAGGAACAAAAAATCAAAAGGAAGAAATGGGGCGAGGGGGTAGGAAAGCCCAAAGTGCTCTCTGCGAAGTTGGGACAAGCGTTGGTCTGGAAGGCATCGCTTGGAGGGATCAGTCTTGCTTGGTCTCCCTGACCAGTTACCATCCCATAACTTGAATAAACCAGGTAACACATTTGTTTCAAGCAAGTGCTCACCCCAAGCCTGGCTTGTGGCGAGGACCAGAGCCCTGGCACCAGCAGCCACATGTGCCACTGACCCAGCTCTGCTTTCCAGGAGCTGCCAAAGAACAAATGCCCGAGAGCAGCTCTGGGGAGCACATCTTCCCTGCAGACAGAGCAGCGAAGGGCACAGGAGCAAAGGTGCTGTCCCTCAACCCTTCTCATGCAGAAACAGGCAGACAAGCCCCAGGGGGTGACACACAGCTCCCTGTGCCTCCCCATCCCTGTGTAGAGCCAGGTGTCACCCCAGACAGACAGGGAGCACCTGTCCCTGCAAGTACCATGAGTTTTCAGAGAGGAAAAAAATCAAATAACCCCATTTGGGGGAGTCCAAAGGGCCTAATCCTGCCCCAGCATGCTGCAGATCGCCCTGCTCTACGGAGAACAGATGCTGCTCAGCATTCAAAAGGAGCAGCTTCAGATCTGGGCTCTTTCTCTCCCTCTTCCTCCTATTACGGGGTCAGGTCAGTGCTGTGCAGCCTGTCAGCGTAAAAGAAAAAAAATATTGAAAAAAGACATAATACAGAAAACTGGTATTCCCAAAGAAGCTGCAGCTTGTGGCATGAGCATCACAGCTGAGTGTTACGAGCCTCACAAAGCAGAGAGGGGAAAGAGTCAAAATGAAACTCACCACACCAGCAAAATAAAAATATGACGCAGTAAATTAATGATGTTGCTCCAATTTGAGAAAACACTAATTAAGAATGTGTAATTGAATTAATGCATTATTTAGAAACCCCAGCAAATCCTGAGTGGGAATATAAATACATTATAGGGTTCCTTTGACATCAAGTCTCTCTTGTACCTCACTACCCGCAATTTATTTTAATGTCACCAGAATCTCCAGATTTATTTATGTCCTTGTCACTGACCACTGCTTTACATTGATCCCACATATCAATATCCTCTCCTCTCAATAGCACACACTCAAGTGCTCCATATGGGGTGGTGATGACCATTTGATAAGTCATAAGTAAGTGTAATTAATTAGCTCAGCTCATCAACTACTTCCCCTCCCAACACCCTGCAGCCACAGATCTGGGTCTAATTTGTTTAGAGCCTGGAAAAACATCAAATACCTCATTAGAAATTAAATCCATCTCCTCAAAATACTTTTTTTTTCTACAGCTTCAAGTGTCGGTTTGCTCCATGTTACACTGGGAAAGGCCCTGCACAAGCAGGATCTAAACCCAGCCCAGAATAGGTCAAGGAACTGACATCATCACATCGTGAAAATAGAAGAAAACAGTATCTCAGGAAAAAGGTGAGGGGAAAAGTCAGCCCCTCAAAGGTATCACAGCAGATGTTTGTACCTGTGAAAGGTCCTGAGATCGTGCATTTGCAGCTGGGATGGTTTAGGAGTGTTTGGGGTATTTAGCAAGAGGCTTTACAAACATTATTCTTCCCTCATTTTGAGCCCTTCACTGCAAGGCTTAGGGTTCTTACTGCCATTTCCAGGAAGAGATACAAATCCACCAAAAAGAAAGAAAGAAATCCAGTTAAATTCTTTAAAACTGCTAAAGACACTTTTAAGGAAAGCAGCACGAGAAAATAATGCAGGCAAATCCAAGTTCACATACATCTAGCTCTGGGCAAGGGAAAAAAGCAGCAGCACTAAAGTGCCTCGTGTTAGGTATGAGCATACACTGTAGCAAAATATGCATGCTGTTTATAAAACATATTGGAAGACTTTTCCCTAAAAGATGCCATAGAGAGTATAAAATTTTATGATCTCTGCCTGTCCATTTCACGAAGATATACACAAACAAGTAGCCAAATCTGCCTGCAGTTTAACTCCATTAAATCCAATGAATGAGTTTGGCCCACGAAAACTCTGCACTTACTGTAATAAAGTTAAAAGCTGATAGGAGCTGATACAGTAGAACACATACATTTCCATACACTTATTCCTGCAGGTTTGAAAATACGAATGAGCTTCAGAGATTGCCCTTGTCCAGCTCATAAAGAAATGCTGAAATAGGAAAGAAAAAAAATCCAGATCTTGGAGATTTTCCCACTGGTTCCCTCTAAGCACAAAGGAGTGAGGGGTAGGGGAAACCAGGAGAGTTGTGGTCATTTGGCTTTTCTGAGAGCCCTGAGCACATATGATGTGTGTGTTAGAACAAACCCCTGATGGTTTGGTGCCCAAATGGGGCAGGACCCCACCCAGCAGAACAGAGGTCACAGCTCTGGGACCCCCCTTCTCCCTCATCAGTCCCCAGAGAGGACAAGGAGCTCTCAGGGCCCAGATGTGAGATGCTCTGCTCCCTGAGGGAGCTGTCCACACTTCCATTAGCAGAGAGCTTTCCCCGTGAGCAGTGGTTCTACAGGCACTGGGCCATCTTTAACTGTACATTGAACCTCACATTGCAGGGGGGACCAGACCAGGCAGTGCAGAGGCCAAGCCCAAACAACAGATTTAATCCTGCCCTGATTGATAGGTTTGATTTTGGGTTTGTTCGTTGAGGTGCTTTTCTTAAACACATTCGGCTTTCTCAGGGGCTGCTGCTGTAACTACACCAAGTCCCATCTCCACCTCCCCAGCCTCCTGCTGTGTCCCCCCAGCTTCCTTACCCAGGCTCATGAACCCCCTGCACCCCCAGTGCCACCTCCCCCAGACCCTCCTGCCCAAGCTCCTCACGGTGCATGGAGGCTCCAGGTCCCCCTCACCTGGAGCTAACTCTCACAACTCTTTTCTTTGACATTTATTATTATTTGCTGCTATTACAGGGATGCCTCAGGGACCCTTGTGCTGGGAACATACGCTCCCCTCTCCAGCAGCCCAGTAGCACCACACAAATCATTTCATGCTCTTTGTCCTCTTTTTCCCCACTGAGCCCCTGGCACTGCTCTGCTGGGGGTTTGGCAGACATGGGACCAAGGCTCAGGGTCTCCAGTCCCTTCACCCCAAAGTCCTCACAGACCTACTGCTTTCACAGCTCTGCCTCCCTCCTCACCCACAGTTTGGGCAGTGTATGACTCCACAGTTGTCCCATCAAGCTCCACACAGCTCCTCTCCTCCCCACCAGCCTCCTCTGGGCCCAGTTCACTGCTGGCCATCAGATCTCCATCTCCCCACCCCCAGATATTCCACCCCAAAGCTGTCCTGACATCGGGCTCACTCCCGCCCTCCCCAAGCCCTGGGTTTGCAACACCAAGAAAATCCAGCAGCTGCACGAAATCATGCCAAACACTGCTCCAGGCTGTGCTCCTTGCCCAAACCCCCTTTACAGCCTCCACAGCAGATTCCCATCTCCTCAACCCTGCACCTCACAGCCTTGTTGGTGACTCCACAGCTGCCTCCCCACTGCCCACAACAGCACAGCTTACCTGCAGCAAGCCCCCAGCCCCACATCCTGTCCTCCTCAGGCTCCTCACTGCCCTGCAGCAGCTCCTTCACAAGTCCCTCTGCTCCACCAGACTTTCCCAGTGCCCTTTGCTGAAAAACCACATCAGCTCAGGCTTTTGCTTCACCTGGAACTAACACCAATTCACAGCAAGGGCTGGCAGCTAGGATGCTGCAGGCGATGCTGTGCTGCTGTGGCTTTTCTCAGCATGAAATCCTGGCCCTGGAGCAGCCAGCAGGGAAGAGAACCCCGACCAGCATGGCTGGGATGCTCTTGGGTGCTGCTTTCTGTGTCCCTCTGAACACAGGGCTTCACTGACATAACCCACTCACTCACCCCCAGCACATACCTGGAGAAATAAGTATTGAAAAAAAATTGCCCAAGGATGGGGCTGAGACTTGACAAACAGATGGGACAGCTCCGGGCCCTCCAGGGCATGAATCTCATGTCCTGTCCCCATCACAGTTCCTCCAACCTCAGTGTTACACCCAGAGCTCAGCTCACAAACCTCAGACGCACTGACCACGTCCTTCTGTTTGCATGCATGCAGCACTCCTGTGTTTAGCATACGACGGGAGAACTGGAATACATAATCCACAGCTCCAGTCACAAACCCTGCACCTAGAACAAGCCAGAAGGCTGACCTTTCAGAGTTAAGCATCCTGGTGAGAGGTTAGATCTTGTGTTTTCTGATCATCAAACAGGGAAGCATTAGCCAGACAGGGAGAACAAGCTCTTATCTAGACCTGATTTCTCTCCCCTCCAGGGGATCCTGTAGGATATTTCAGTTCTCTCTCACTTGCTGTATGATTCTTCCCTCCCCCAGTAGCTTGAAATCAGCCAAATTCACAATCTAATCTGGCCAGGAGTCAAAAGGGGAGAAAAATCAAGTCCTAATGCAGTGACTACTTTGAATGGGGAACTGAAGCCAATCAGAAAGGCATTATTGATCCCTGCTCGGAGCACCTCGGTCAGGGAGGGGGAAGCTGCGGGCAGCCGCAGAGCTGCCCACCGCAGCCAGCCAGGGCTGCCCTGCCAGGCCTGCAGCGTTCCCAGCAGAGCTCCCAGCGCCTTCCCGGGCTGAGTGCCGGCCCCGTCCGGCAGGAGGAGAGCGCCCAGCACCCCCGTGCCGCCACTGGCCAGCACCAGCCCCTGGCCAGCACCGGTCCATGGACAGCACCAGCCCCTGGCCAGCACCAGCCCATGGACAGCACCGGTCCATGGACAGCACCAGCCCATGGACAGCACCAGCCCACGTGTGTGCGAGAGCGTGACCCGTGTGCTGCCTGCAGCGCTGTGCCTGTGTGCAAACACTTCCAGTGTGCATCGCCTTGGCGTGGGCCCATCTGCGGGAGCTGCTGCTCCACGGGACGGGGTGTGCGTGCGGCTGTGCGCTCCAAGGGCTACGAGCGTTCCAGCGGCGTTCCTGCCGGACAGCTCTGCGGGAGAACCACGGGCAGGGGCAGGGCAGGGCAGGGTGTCCGTGTGTGTAGGGGTACCTGTGCCGCACAGTGCCCGCAGCAAGCAGGGACAAGCAGCGGGTGTTTCAGCGCGGGCAGCGGGGCAGGGGCGACCGAGGATGGGGAGCAGCCGGACAAGGCTGAGCTCAGCCCTGGGCATCCCCGAGTGCAATCCCGATGATCCGGCCCGCGTCAGCGCTGGCTACGGGCTCCTCTGCCTTATGTAACCACGGCGGGGACGGAGCGCCGAAGGAGGACGGAGACGGGGGGGAGAGGAGCTCCCCACTGAGCCCCGAAAGCAAAGGGGCCGCGGCAGAAGCTGGATCCCCCCGGCAATGTAGCTCTAGAGGCTCGGCCGAGTGGCGTGGTCCCCGGGCAGGCCGGCCGGGCTCGGGGCTGCCCCGGTGCGGAGCAGGTCCAGCCGCCGGGGCCGGTCTCCACCGGGAGCTGCCGCCGGGCTCAGCCCGGAACCCTCCAAAGCCGGCGGGCGCGGGGCGGCAGGACCGGGGGAGGAAAGGAGTCCTGGGAAGTTTAGGGACTTCACATTTTGCAAGGAGTCAGGAGGAAAACATGCTCCCTAAAAAAATCCCCCAAATCCATGCGGGGTGCCGGCAGCTCCTGTGCCCCTTTGGCTGTGCCCCCCAACCTGCCATCCCGGGCACCGCGGGGACGTGCGGCACCGGTACCCCCTTACCTGCCGGCGTCACGTCTGCTGCTGCCTGCCCTGCTCCGGCTCTTCCTCCTCCTCTCCTTCCTCCTCCTCTCTCCCTCTCCCTGCTGCTTGGGGCTCTTTATGGAGATTCATTCATTCATGCCTTCCCATCGGTCCCTCAGCCTTTCCCTGCCTCCCGGAGGCAGAGCGTGTGACGCCTCGCCCCTTTCCAGCCACTTTCTGTTGTCACAGAGCGGCGCTGCCCCAGCCCGGAGCGGCGGCCGGGCTGGGACACGCGTGGGCAGCGCCGGGCCGGGGGAGCGTCCCCCAGCGCGGGGTGAGGGGCGTGGGCGGGCGTGGGCACGGCACAGACCCGCCCTGGGGGGTACAGGCCGTCTCTGGCACCCGTAGCAGGGGCGTCGGGTCGGCCCCAGGGCTTTCCGCTCTGCCCTCCACTTTCCCCATCCCCACGCCAAGCCGCTGCCCATCGCCGCTGGCTCCCACCGGGCAGCGGCTCTGCGGAGGGGGCACGGGTGGGCCCGCACCTCCGGCCGCTCCCCCGGGAACCCTCGCCCGTTCTTTCCCTCTCCGCTCGCCTCTCCATCCTATTCCAGCTCGTTTTTCCTCCCCCTCTCCCGCTGCCTCCGCACCCGCGCCAGGACCGCATCCCGCTCCGCCGAGCGCTGCCCCATCCCCGCCGCTGACTGAAGCGCTGACTCAAGCTCGGAGCGGGGCGGCGTGAGGGGCCAGGGTTCACCGGTCACCCGGCCAGTCCCGTGTCCTTCCCACCCCACCTTCCCACCCCGGGGGCCGCTCTCTCCTCGAGGTCATGGGGAAAACACTGTTCCAGCCCTCCCCAGGACGGGGGTCCCCCCACTGCCCAGCGCTGCACTTCGGGGGGCTGGGAACACGTTCCCGGTCCCTACCGACAGCACCCCGCTGGCCACTGCCCCCCGCTGCCACGGTAAACACGGAGGGTCTGGGGGAGTGTGAGCCCTGCGCGGTGTCAGGCAGCACAGCGGGAGGTGCTGACGGGGGATTTTAGGTGCTAAATTCGAGCGGATTGCCTCGTCTCTGCGAGGCACGGGGGTTATTCTTTCCAGGCAGACAGGGCGGAAAAAACCCCATGCTTTTTAAAGACATCGTCGGAAATGTGGAGAGCAGCTCCCGGGCTCTGGCGCTGCCACAGCATTCGGAGCGATAAACCCTCCACTTGGGGCGAAACCCCTTAAAAACCCTCCCCGGAGCGCCCCGCCCGCTCCCGTTGAGCCGCGCCGTCCCTGCCGCCGGTGCCACCCCCTTTTCATCGGTGCCATCAATTTCTATTAACGATCGCTTTATTCACCGCTGCAAACTTCTAAATATTTAATCCAGCGCGAACTGGCGGCGGAACGCGCGAAGCTGACGGGAGGAGACGAATCCCCGGCCGGGGAGGCGGGAGCGGCGGATCTGCCCCGG
Source organism: Cyanoderma ruficeps (assembly GCA_008694505.1). Taxonomy (NCBI): domain Eukaryota; kingdom Metazoa; phylum Chordata; class Aves; order Passeriformes; family Timaliidae; genus Cyanoderma; species Cyanoderma ruficeps. The sequence goes on along the minus strand of VZDJ01000076.1, from coordinate 8,858,134 downwards.
GGGAGCCTGGTGATGGCAGTCCCCCCATCCCCTCCCTCCGCGGGGCTTTCCCGGGGCTGCAAATCACAGCCTAGACGTGGGCAGCACCGCGGGTCCCCCGGGCTGCCCGAGCCGGAAAGGCAGAGATGAGCGGAGGTGCGGAGGATTCTGTCCAGGGAGAGCTGGAGGAGGAAAGGGCTGCGGGGGGAGCACCCCGGCGTCTCCTCAGCACCGGGCGCGGCTGCCCGTCGGGTCCCGCCGGGCACGGGACGAGCAGCCACGCTCCACATGGAGCGGGACGAGGACTGGGGACCGCCGGGGCTTTGGGCTGGTTTGAGCGGGGGCCGCCCCCATCTCCCTGGCATCCCCGGGTTCCACGCACCGCCCCGAGGACCCCCAGACCCGGCCGAGCCTCATTTCAAACTCAACCCAGAGAATTCTTTGGCAACTCCGCTGCGCCGACGGGCGAGTGCCCCAGTCCGACGGGCGAGTTTGCCGGTGCTTCGTGCTCTGCCTGTATTCAGGAACCGAGGCGGAACTTTACGGCAACATCTGTCATTATAATTAAAACTGCAACACACCCTCCGGGAAGGAACACGTTCCCGCGTCGTCGTGTGTCCGTACCACCCCCCCACCGCCGCCCTTTTCTAAAAAGAAAAAAAAAAAAGAAACCAAACCAGAAAACAAACCAACCAAGCAACCAAGCGAAAGCAGCTCAAACTCTCAGGCGGGCACCTGCCCCCCGCCTCCCCCGAGCCATCACCGACGGCAGTCGCACCCGCCGAGGTCCCGGGGACCGTCCCCCTCCCCGGAGCACGGACACCACCCCCCGCCCTCCTCCACTAATTTTCTTTAATTAAAGCTCTATGTGCGGCGCGTTTGGCGAGGACAGAAATAGCCGCTGAAGGAGCGCGTGTGGGGGGAGGCAGGTCCCAACTGCCGGCGTGGGAATGCAGAAGGGATTGGGGGGGCGGGGGGAGCAGAGCCGGAGAGCGGCTCTGCCACAGCTCCCACCCCAAGGCTCGCAGCCTCCAGGGTTATTTGGGGTGAGGGCGGTGGTCTCCCCTGTCCGAGCGCTCCGTGCGGCGCGGTGGCGACCCGGACGGAAGACCCCAGCCCCCGGGGCGATGCTTCTGCCCGCGGCTCCGGCTCTTTCCCCGGAGCACCGGGGCTTCCCGAAGGCAACAGTTGCAGGGGCTCCGCCGGGGGATGCTCCGGCTCGGGCGCACCCCGCTGGCGGAGGGACGCCCCGAAGTGGGGATCCCCCATGGGCGGGGGAGGGAACACGGGCCGAGCGGCCGGAGGGGTTCTCGGCTCCGTGGCCCGGCCCGGCCGTGGGGAGCTGCTCCGGTCCCGATCTCCGGCTCGCCCTGGGCATAAGGACATCGGGAGCAGCCCCGGCCGAGCCTGGGGACTCCCCGCCCGCGGAGGGGAGGTCGCCCCGCTCCCCCCGCCACCGGCCCCGCGGTCCTCTCCCGCCGGAGCTCCAACCTGGGCTGCAGCCGCTAAAAGTTTGGCGACACGGAACGGCCACCGGGGGCTGCGCGGGGCCGGCGGGCAGCGCGGGGCGCCGCGGCGGGGCGACACCGGGCGCGGGGCCGGAGCGGAGCGGGGGGTTCCGCTCGGGGGTGGCGGGGGGGACCCGGGCAGGCTGCGGCGGGGGATGCGGGCGCACCTACCTGCTCCGGAGGCGGCTCCCGGCGCTCGGCGGCGCGCCCAGCCCCGAAGCGCGGTGATGGGCGGCGGACGCACCCGCGGCTGCGGCTCCCCGCGCCCTTCCAAGCGGGCGGGCCGGGGGCAGGAGGCGGGCAGGGAAACGCAGCCGGAGCCGAGCAAATCCCAGCGCTGGAGCCCGGCCTCCGAGAAGAGAAGGGCTGCAGCTCCTCACTGCGTCAGGCGGAGAGCCCTGCCCGTGCAGGCGGCGCCGGGCAGCGCTGCCAGGCCCGGGGGGCTCCACCGGCACGGCTCGGCACGGCTCGGCTCGACGCGGCTCGGGTGGGATGGGATGGGCACGGCGCGGTTCTGCTCGCTGCGGGCCGGGCGGAGGGGTGCGATGGGGCACGGCACGGTTCGGCTCGGTACGGCCTAGCACGGTCCGGCACGGCTCGGCACGGCCGGTTCGGCTCGGTTCCGGCTTGGCACGGCACGGTTCGGTAAAGCTCTCCCGGGCTCGGTGACGGCCCGGAGCGACAAACGGCTTGGCCGGCAGAGCTGGCACCGGGGGGCTGTGTGTGGGTGACACTCAGTGTGACACAGGGCGTGTGACACTGTGACACCGGGTGTGTGACACCGCGCGGCACCGTGTGTACACGACACTGTATTTGTGACACTCGCATGTGTGTGACACTGCCGGTGTGTGTGACACCTTGGCAGAGTGGGGTTGTGAGTGTGCAGGGCTCGTGAAGGTGTGAGTGTCCGTGTCGGGGACATCTGCCTTTGTGTGTGGGTGTGCCACTGTGTCTGTTGCGTGTGGATGGTGACACCCTGAGGGGGTGCGGGGATGATGGCGTTGGGGTGTGTGTCTGTATGTTGGGGTGTATCTGTGCAGTGGGAGGGTGCAGGTGAGGGTTGTGTCTGTGTGTCTGTGTGTCTGTGTGTCTGTGTGTCTGTGTGTCTGTGTGTCTGTGTGTCTGTGTGTCTGTGTGTCTGTATTTACACACACGGGGCTGTGTCTCTGTGAGCCTGTGTGAACATCTCTGTGTGTCCCCATGTGAGCGTGACAGCCACCCCACCCCTCAGACCAAATCTGAACATCCGTGGGCCAAACTGGACGCAGCTGGGCAGTGCAAGGTGCTGCTGGGAACACAAGGACTGGGACACTGATAGGGCTGGACCACAACCCCTGCCCACAGCTCCCAGGGGTCCCCAGCCCCGGTGCTCAGCCCTTCCCAGGCATCCTCCTGCCTCAGACCTCCCTTCACCTGTCCCAGAGACTGCCATCCTGCCTCCCCATTTTAGGCAGGTTTTTTTATGCTGTTTTAGCAGCACAACACACCTTTAATCAGGATGATTAAAGTGTGGCTGGCACTGAGCTGGCCCTTGGAACAGAAGTGCTCTTCTCTCTCCTCAGGCACTGTCATTTGAGGTAAGGACTGGCCCATGTATTTTTTTTTTATGATGGATCGAGGTGTCTGAAACCCTCTCTGAAATCACTTCCTAGCCACCTTTTGCAGCCCTGAAAGAAGGTGGCAGGGGAGACAGAAAAGGATGGGTGCAGGAGAGACATTTTACTCCTTTCAATTTAATAGCAACAACACCAACACCACCACAGCCAAAAAACCTGAAGCGTGGAGTAATAGAGCTGGGAGACAGCCTGGGAACAGGCAAGCAATGGCCCCTCTCCAAGTGGCAGCTGGCAACCTGGCACAGCACTCAGCTGCATTAGACACACGTCCCAGGAAAAGTGCCCATGGGAATGCAGGAGATACCCTGCATGATGGAGAGGATGGGCGTGGAGAATGGATCCAGCATTCTCTCCTCCACAGCTGTGACCCAGTCCCCAGGGTCTTGGTCTCTGGGTGAGTAGGTTGATCTGAGGTTCTTCCATTCCCCTTCACCATCACAGCCCGTGCTCATGCCCTTGAAGCATGGAAGACCCCTTCCTCCCTGGAGCAGGGATATCCCATTCTCCCATGTCCCATGGGATGCCCTAACGGCAAGGAATTCCCATTGGAATTGCTTTGGACTAATTAATCCATAGGCAATGGCATGAAATAGCAGCGGCCACCATGAGGGTGGCTCTGGGGTCAAATGTCTTCCTGGGGAGACGACAGATAAGAGGTCCCATCCCTCCTCTGCCTTTGCTGGAGAAGGAAGAGGCTGGTTTCCCTGGGCAGGGAACAGACACTGCCAGGTCCATCCTGGTGCCAGGAGCAGGGTGTTCTAGTGTTCAGCCCCCACATCTGTGCCACAAAACCCCTGGGCCAGCCACAAACACTGAGGGTTCACGCCACCCCGGAGCTGCAACTGACACTGGCAGCTGCAGGAAGAATCACCCAGAGGGGACATGGATGCCACTGGCACTCCATTAGAGATCTTCACCCGTGGAGATCTGCAGTGAGGAGAGGGAAGGTTTGCCAAAGGCTCTCTGCAAATTTGCTGCCTGCTGGTACACATTGTCCCTGCTCTTCAGGGTTGCTTTGGGAGAGGCAGCCCCAAAAACCTCAAGCCTTACCCATGGATCAAGGACAGGCTTTAAGAAGCATCATTTCTTCCAGCTGCCAGGTCAACAGGGGGTGGAAGGACTTTGTGGCAATCAAACAACTTTGCAAACCAAGATAAATTAATAAAAGGAGTAAGTACTTCTGAGCAAGCTGTTCCAGTTCTTCTGGGAGGAAGTGACGCCAGTCCAGACTCTGGCCCCTATATTTAGTAAAAATCTAAACCAGACATTGATAATATTATTAAAGACAGGAAGGAGTAAAAGAAGACGTAGCCGTGCTGGGATGACTGATCTATTTATGCGAGATGGCGGGAGGAGTGCTGTGAGAAAGGTGTCTGGGGTCAGGAGAGCTTCTGTGAGCCCTTCCCCTCCACCAGCAGAAGATGTCTAACACAGCAGGCTCGAGCAGTCCTAACCCAGTTTAACAAGCGGTGCAGGAGGGAGAGGTGGTTAATAAAACACTGGCTGCTTCCCATGATGATGTGGAGGGGGCATGGCAACGAGAGCTCCTCTGCTGCCTTTTTGAGAATCACCTGGAAAGAAATGCTGGCCAAGGGACAGAGCGTTGGCTGGGCACTGCTCCATTTGCCCATGCAGAACGGGGAGGTGTTGAGTAAGATAAAGAAACAAAGTGTGACCTTGGGTAGGCGAGATCTCTTCTGTCCTTGCTCAGGGCAGGGACTGAGTTGTTCCCCTGCAGTGCCCACAGCAGCAGGGCTTGACTCTGGATTCTCCTTGTGTCACAGCGAGTGTGACCACCTGGTGTCCTTGCAGAGAGGGAAGGGCTCACCAAAGCAGGGGGCTCTGGAGGGAAAGGTGGTGATGTGACAGCCGTGTGACTGCCTCCGTGCAGAGCCTGGGGGAGAGTCAGAATTCCCCACCACACCTCCACGAGACCCCATGTGGGCAAAGGATGGAGGTCTGGTGTACTTTGCTCGGTTACACTGTTCATCTCCCTCCAAAAGCAGTGCCTTCAACTGTCTTAAAAATCCCTGAAGCCCCACAGTGAGACTCTTAACAGCAACGACCCACCTTACACAGAGGGTGAAAATCCAACCAGCCTTGCTCCACCTGGGACCCCCATGAGGCCTCTGCCTCAGCTCCTCTCTCTGCCGTGGGCATCTGAAAAATGCACCACAATGGGGAGCCCTTACCAGATAAAGGGGAGAATGATGCTTGCAGGAAGGGTGTGATCTGCCCCTCTGCATCCCTACAAGACTGGCTGGTGTCCCCTGGCTTGGAGGGTGAGTCGATCTGCCCAACCATGAGTCACCATCCAGTAGGATGAGGGGATGCTGCTCTGCAGTTCCCAGCGATGCACCAGCTTGGCTGTGGGTGACTTGACATCCAAGGGATAATTTTTTGTCAGCCTGGAATGCTTTTTCACTGTTGTTGTCAAATCCTATCTAAAAATCATCAGATTAATTAGAAAACAAAAAATGACATTTTATGGGCTGTTAGTGCTGTAAGTGGACTAAGGCCTTATGGTATTTAGAGAATGTTTGGAAAACAACTGCAATATTTACATCTGGGAAAGTTACCAGGCCCAGGCAGAAGCTGCATTTCAAAACATTTTTGTTTAACATACTCAGCCTTGGTGATGACAAATATTACTGCACATCATTACTCCAATTTTTCAGAGCATTAACACCTCATCCATTGCAAATCACATCTGCTGTAGACTTGGCAGCTTGGATGTGTTTTTATAGGTCCCCATTTGTCCCGAGTTTCTCTCTCAGTTTTGACTTTGAAACTCTCAAGAAGTCAATGAAAGTCAGTGAGAGGTGACAGCAGTAGGAACAGGGGACTCCTGCCAGCCCACAGCCCAGGTGCAGAGTGATTGTGCATCAGGAGTTGCTCTGCTCACCACCTGGAGCCGCTGGGGACATCCAGGACTGCCTTGGTCTCCAGTTCTACCTGTACTTGCTGGGCCTGGCAGCTCAGGGCATGTCCATGAGACAGTGCAGTTCCAGTGTAGACATTCCTTCTCACCCCCCTCCCAAAGCAGAGACGCTTCCCTATCCTGTGTGCTGCTTCTATTGACCACTAAGTCTGAAAATGGGTTTCATTTGGTCCTCTTCATCCTGGTTGATGCTGATCACTATCTCCCTGCTGTGCTTGCATCCCTGTGGAGCCTACATCTGCAACTCTGGATTCAGTGCAGCAGGGTGGGATGTCCTTGACCAAGGCCCCAGGGGACTTATCCCACTGTTGATGGCTTATTTTGGACCTTCTGGACACTCTGACATGCTATTGTAATGCAGATTGCACAGCATCTTCCTCTTGGGGACTCCAAGAAAGTAGACAGAGTAAATAATTCAAAATGAGCAAATTCTTTAAAGATTTTTTTTTTCTTTTTTTTTTTCCTCTGTCATATACACATTGTCCACGAAGAAAATGAGAAATCCTCCAGTGCACTTCTTAAATGCCACTCACAAAGTCCTGATGAGGTTTCCCTGTCTGGATTTTGCACCCCTCACTGTTGTATCCACTGTGGAGTCACACAGCTTTGAAAGGCACATTCTGCTTTGCATGGGGACAGCCTCCAAGTCTGCTTAATACATGAGTGCTCACTCAGAGAATAACTCTCACCTTGTGGGTGCTTTCAAACCAAGGAGGCTGTCACCAAACCTTCAAGTTGCAATCTGGGTCATGGCCCAGCAAAACACACACTTTAAACCATGTATGCCAGGGAAATGTCCAAAATCCACCCTGCATGCTTAGCCATGTCCAAACATCAGTGTATGGAGAGGGAATTCTTGCCTCTGCCCTCCTGGCCCTGCACAGATCCAAGGACAGACATCATGAACCCCATTTTTACAAGTCATCAGTGATTTTCACTGATTTGGGAGCTTCATTCAAGATGTCAAAGCCATACCTGAGGCTCAGTCTCCTTTGGGCTGGTGGTGGAGGAAAGCCAGCCTGACTCTGAGGATCTTCACAGCAAAACCTTTCCTTTGTGGCTGTGCATTTGGTTCTCCCACACTCCTGATGTCCATGAGGATATCTCCAGTGACCCTTTGCTTGAGGAGTCTCACCTTGTCATGCATGAGGGACATCATCTGTTCCTCAAAAGGCAGAGGCAGCTCAAGGCTTGTCAGTGGCATTGGCCAAAGCAAGTGATGCTATTCCAGGGCTGTCATTAAAATGAAGCTGTTCAGTTTTGCCAAAGCCATCCCTGAAGCCGATTCCAGCAAGAAAGGTTGACAGGGAGCACACGCCTGCCTTGGAGACATGTAGATGCAGCATGACTTTCTTTTTATTTACAGAGCATCAGATTGCACATTCCCTAAGAGCTCTGATTCATCCCTCTCAAACCCTAGAACAAATATTCCAAAATCAGTCTACGGCATGGGGACAGGCTTTGTTCAGTGCTTTGAAAGAGAGCAGGTAAAGTCATTACCCTCACTTTGCATAGCAAAAAAATGATATGCATAAAACTGCATAGAACAACCCTGCAAAGCTCAAAGGAAACAAATGGGCGACTTGCACCATGAATTTCAATGGGACTTTGTGCCGCCAGGATAATAGCCAGGGAGACAGTGAAATATTGCATGGAGAGACAGTGGGCAGTAAAAACATGTTCCACTTGCTAATGCAGTGGAATATCCCACAATATCACACGGGGGGAGATTGCAGAGCGCTCGTGTGGGGACACGCGGATCAGCCTGGGAGATAATGGAGCACACACGGGCACAGGACAGGCATCCTTTGGGATGGCGACTGCAGGGACCTTTCAAACACAGGGAATCGCCCTGTGGTTTCTCTCTGGACCTGCCCCCCTGGCTTGAAGGGCTATTTATCCAACTTGCCTTGGAGGCACAACCTGGTTTGCAAGGAGGTCTCCAGCCAATTTTTCACATGGGTTAACTACAGCCCTTGGAGCGCCTGACCTGGGATGGAGCTCTGTAGCCAAGTTTCTTATTATTATTCCCAGCAACTGCCTTCACCCTTGATCCCTGGCTGCCAAACACAGCCTGCCTCAGGCTCCCCCCTTTCTCTGGTCCCAAGCAGGAGAGAAAAGCAGAGTTTCAGAAGGGGCTGGCCCCATGGAGCCCCAGCACAGGCTACAGCATCCCAGCAGCATCCCAGCTCCATGGGGATGGTGTCCCAAAGCATCTCTGCCTTCTGCGAGCTCCCTGCTCCCCCAGCTGTCCTTGTGGGATGCCCTGTGGGCCATGGGCTCAGCAAAGTCTCTAAATATAGACTGAAGAAAATCATCCTCCTATTTGACACCTGGAGAAAAGGAGGTTTGCACGTAGCTGGATAACTCACCCGAGGATGGAGTGGAGTGAATTAGCATCCTTTAAATTAAAGAGCTTTAAGCAGCATCTTCTCCCCAAATTGCCACTATATCCATTTCAATAGTTATAGCAAACACTTTGCAAGCACACCCAGAGGAAGAGGAAGGAGGAGGGAGAAAGCAGAGAGAGAGAGAGGATGGGTGATGCTGCAACGTGGTGGGGAGGGGGCCAGGAGAAGCCCATTTGCACCAGGAGCAGCTGCACTGTTACCAAGGAAAAGATGCTAAAGCCAGGAATTCCCTAAGGCACTCTAAACTTCTATAGATTGCTGATGGTGAAAGCAGTAAATGAAAGGACACCTCTGAGTGAGCACTCATGTATTAAGCAGACTTGGAGGTTGTCCCCATGCAAAACAGAATGTGCCTTTCAAAGCTGTGTAACTCCACAGCGGATACAACAGCGAGGGCTGCAAAATCCAGACAGGGAAACCTCATCAGGACCTTCAAGCTGCATTTTCAAGATGTCCATGACAATAGCAGTACCATGTCTGACTGCGTGGAGTCTGGCTTCTGGTTCCTGTGCATGGTCACCTGCACTATTTAAGGCTATTTAAGGGTCAGTTGTATTTTGGGCCAAAGTGAGACGGGGAGAAAGGAGAGAATAGCTGAGACGTGTAGGTGAAGCTACAAGACAGGACTGGTTATGGTTCAGCTGTGGACATTTAAACTCTTTGGCTGTGAAAAGCAGAAAAAAATTAATATGGCTGAAAGCAGTGGACAAATTAGAAATTCAGATGGGAATCCAGCTATTCAATCCACTAAATCTGGGATTAATGACACCATCTCAGTTTCTTCTCCTATTTTAAGGCTGACTGGAGATCCAGGAGAACATGAGCGATTTCAGGAAGGGAATGGGAATGGGCTCAGAATGAGTCATGTGGTGCATCTCCTTTCCCCAGGATCCCAGGAGCTGAGACCTTCAAATCCATCACCTTCTTTAGCTGGGGCCAGGCAGGCTGAGTGCATCCTTGAAATAAGAGTGTGGGGAGCAATTCTCCTCCATCCACACCAACCCGGCACCACCACTCTAAAGGCAGCGCTCCGGTAATGTCCCTTTTATTGACATGACATTCAAAATAGGGCAGCTGGAGCTGCTGACTCAGAGGTCCCCAGGTAAGGAAGGAGCTGCTGGGAAGGCTCCAAAGCTGTGAGCAGATCCCACGACGAGCCCCGGCCGTGCAGTGACTACAGCCATCCAAAATAGCATTTGTCTCCACTGAGACTCACAATCCCCTTGGGAAGGGAAGGACCAGCTATTCAGCAGTGCCGTCAGATCCCAGGGGAAGGTTTTGCTCAGAGAATGGGAGTTTGGAGGTTTTCTGCAGCTTCCCCTCCCAGTCTCAATTTACCTCTCCAAATTAAAAGCAGTGTGGGCTGGAAACGACGTTAAAAGGAAAAAGACGGCAGAAAAATCACACTGAGCGTATTGTTCTGGATAAATAAGACACAGGCGTGTTGTGGAAGGTAGCTAAACCCGGCCCACAAATGGTCTTCTCCTGCCAGGAAGATGTGACAAAAATAATTACTTGGGCTATACATAATTATTGTGCTGCTTTGAGCAGCTGCCTGCCCTTGGCACAGTTAAGGGAGCCTCCCCCTGGTACTGATTAGTGACACTAACCATGAGCCCATTGAAGTGCTGAAGGGGCTAGGATGTCCCAGGGACGGTGCTGGGTGCCCACCTGTGTGCCTGCCCATGCTGATGGAGGAGCACCCTGTACCTGTTGCAGGAGAAACGCTCCCAGTTGTCATTCCCAGTTGCGCCAGTGCCTGGAGGTTGGACCCCAGTGCAATCCTGCATCAAGATCTCCACTCAGGAGATGCTGGTTCCCACTGGCAGGCCCAGGTTGGCACCACAGATGGCAGTGATGGTTTGTGCTACTCATGGGAAGTAGGACCAATGCTGGAAAACATAGAATTGGTTTGATGATAAAAAAGGAAGGGAAAAGGTAATTAAATCACTTTTTTTCTCCCAAGGGTGAAGAAAGCTCCAAATCCCTCCAGATTTGGTCCAGCTGCCAGAAAGAGACCTGTTCCATGGGTCACTTGGGGAAACCTCCATGGAATAAATTAAATGTTCTTCATTTAATTCTCTCGAAGGAGGAAATAAGAGTTTTACAACCAGCTGTCAAATGCTCGGCAGCTAAAATATCAACAAACTATGACAGATGCAAGGCTGAAAAAGCCTCTGAGGTTTCCTTTTATTGACTGGGAAGTCTCTGGTTTCTATCTTATTATCTTTCAAGCTAAACTGATATGAGCTGAACAATCAGGAAATTGAATAGCATCATTGGCAAAGACCATCCTCTCCCAAAATAGCTGACAGTGATGAATACCTGAGAAAATCCATCGCTTCAGCACGGTGGGATCTACCAACACAATGCTCGATCTTATCCCACGCAACCATTTGGCCAGAGGTGATGGAGCACCAAACATCCTGCACCTCCTTTATCTGGGGATAATCTAACGTCTGGGTCACATGGAGCCAGGTTGCAGATTGATAATCGCACACTTGAAGATCACAGGCTATGAAAATTATTGCTGTGCTGGCTGGAATAAATTATGCAAAGCAATGCGTTATCTGGAAGGCTGCAACGCACAGGCACACGCGCACACGCACACTTCGGTGATCTATCGCTCTCCATGCAGATGTTCTGCTGCAAAGACATTTTAATTAATACATTGAAAATGCGTTTCCTGCCTTGTCTGAGCCGGAGATGAGCGGGGAAATGATGCTGAGTGGGGTAAAGCCCCCACTGCAAAAGGAATCGAGAAGGGAAACGCAGTGATTTAAAACCAGTCAGAAGTAAGAGGTGAACCGAACTGGGGCCCAGTCGTGCATTGAGCAGGTGTTGGCAGGAGGGTGAGCTGCAGGAACTGAAGATGCTCTCCTGAAGGCACTATGGAGCTGGAGCTGTACCACAGCTCAATCTTTACTAACCCTTTTCCTCCTGCTGAGGACATCCCCTCACCCACTCTTCATCCCTGGCACTCTCGCTGCCTTCATGTGCATCACCAGGGATGACCCAGGTTAAGGCTCAGAGAGTCACTGTTCAAAGTGACCCAAACCTAATGCATGAAAACGTGGCTCTTCCAGAAGGGCCATTGAAATGAAAAGGCCCAGTCAAGACACCAACCACACCAGCAACATTTGGATACAAATCTTTCCAGACAGAGAAATCATCTGAAAAAGCAATTTCCATCCCTCAGTACAAACTGAAAGGGTGGGACATCGGCCCTAATTGTGAAAAGGATTTTTGTCTTTCATGCTCTTCTCCTTTTCTATTTTATTTTTAGTGACTCTCCTGCCTCACCTCTGGGACTCTCCCACACAGACCAGGCAAGGACCACAGTGGCAGCAATAAAAAAAGGGGAAATTTGCCCAGCTGTTCCCATTGCCTGCCCCAGGTGGCACATTCACCAGAACACAACCCAGTAAGCACATCCTGCCCAGCTCACAGCTGATTTGGCCTCAGTTGGGGTGACACAACCATCTAACATGTTCTTCTCCATCATGTTCCATCAGAACTCAAGGAGAGCAATCACCAAAACCCCTGTCTGAATCTAATCAGCATGGAGGGCTCCTGCCTCAAGCAGAGAGAGCCCCAGATATACTCCCTGGAGAAAAAAAGATGTGAAATTAGCCTTGCCAGGCTAGGGAGAGCTTTTAAATTGCAGCAGAAGTGTTTGACAGATAGCTCTGCTCTCCACAGGAGCTTCTCCCCATCCTTGGGATTTAAGCCTGTTAATAGTGGAGTATGATGATATTATCTGTTTGTGTTGCACTTTTTATCATAAACAGTCCCCAAAGTGATTTTCTATCATGTCCTCTGAGAGCTGCTGAAACACAGGCCGTGGTGGGGAGCAGCAGCAGGAAAGCAGCCACCACCCTGCTTATAGGAGAGAGGAAAGGGAAATTTGGACCAAGAAAACCACATCCTTGGTTCCTCAGACCCTCACAAACCATCAGGGATGTGGGATTTTTGGTCCTACACAAAAGATCTGTGTACTAGGCAGTCCACTCTGTCCATGTGATGATAGACAGGTGGGATGACAGAGCAGACTCTGACCTTGGCCAGGCTGGGACACTGCTCCTGGGAAAAGCAGTGGCTCCAGCCTCAAGCCCAACCCATGCCTTGCTGCTCCACATTGGATACAAGTTCCCCTCAGGGAACACAGCCTGTGTTCGCCTCAGCTGCCAGGCCTGAGCCACCATCCTTGGTCCTCAGTCAAGAACACTGAGGAAACAATGGAAATGCATTTCTCCTGCCCTCCTTTTGGATAGATCTTCACAGAGCAAAACCTGGGGTTATATCTGTAACCTCGGCTCAAAAACTCTCTGACCCGCCAAGATTAGTGCATGGACAAGGGGAAGGCAGCGTTAGAAGGAAAGGTGGAGAGATGAAAGGTGGAGGAGCAGGGGAGTGGGAGGACATAAGGAGTGCAACTGGAAGTGGAAAAGCAAAAAGAAGATTTATCCTTGATGAGCAATGGCCAGGAAGGGTGGGAGGGGGACAGACTCATGGCAGCCATGCAGTCCCTGGTGCTGTGCAGCCCCACAGCATGCATGCCGTGTCTCTCCCCAAGGACTTCTGTCTCTGCAGAAGTTGCAGATGAGATCCCAGCAGCTGAGAACCTCCTCCAGGCCAAAACCAAACAATCCACCACACCCACTGGGGTCCAGAGACCCTGGATGCAGGATTAACATGGCTGGCCTGACCTCTGCCCTGCTCTTTGTGTGGGGATGCCAGGAGCCACTGGCCAGTTGCACTCAAGGTCTGGTAGACTTCCAGTTCCATGCCACTGTCCCCAGCCACTGTGCATTTGTCCCAGCAGGAGGAATGGCCAAAGATGGTCCCAGAACCCCCTGTGCAAGCACGGGGGAGGCTGCACACCATAGCCCAAAGTGCAGGCAGTGTCCTGGGAGCACCACGAAGGCTCTGCCCAGGGCTGTGCTGAAAGGGGCTGCATGTACAGGACAGGACAGTAAAGGCAGGAGCAGCTTCTGCCCAACCACCTGCCCAGCCAGGCTGGAGACTGCAGTGCAGTGGCCTGTGAGCATCACCTGGCCATGCACACAATTAGAAGAAGCATTTCTGTGTGCTTTGCTTTGACACAGGGACAGATTTCTGCTGGACAGACACTTTGCAGAAGCATTTCCTTCCCCGAAAGCCAAGCGCAATTGCTGTGCCCAATTCTCCTTCCTCCAGCCACGTTTTAATGAGACATCCTGGGCACAGGCACGCTCCAGAAGCATCGTGGAGCATGCAGCTCCGTGCTGGGAATATCAGTGGAGACACTGAGATTTCACTTGCAGCTACGTCGTGGCTTGATTGACACCCTGTAATAAAGAGATTCGCCACATAATTACTGTGCACTTGGGATGCAGCACCAGGGATTATTTTAACCCAGTGACAGCCTTAAACGGTAGTTAAAGTATATGTTTATATTAATGCCATTAGTTATTTTTGTGTCTTTTACACAACAGGCTTTCCCTCGAAATGGCAATTCAGTAAACAACAGCTCAGGTGTCTTCCAGAGACATCTCTGCCCCTACTTTCTGATGAACTGTTGAAGCAAACAGGAGGGGAAGGATCTGAGCTGAGATTCAACAAACACCACCTTGACTTGAGGACAAGAAGTGGTGCAGGATCAGGAGCTGGTGTCAGGAGCCTCTCACCTCTCAGCACTACAGGGTAAATGCAGGAGCCTGAAACAAAATCTCTTCCATTCTCAGTGTCCAGCTGTGGCAGCAAGGAATTGCCACATGTGACACACTGCCAGTGGCTCAGACCTGACCTCTGTTAGCACACCTACAGCTGGGTACAGCTGCAGTCATATTCAGGTATCTGTTCCAGCCTTGCCACAAAAGACGTTAATCTAGACTTATAACAAATGAGAGAAGGAGCTGAGTATTTACTGGTAGGGAATAACAATAATAAATGATGTTTTTTATGAAGAAATATTACCTAGAAAATTTATTTCTATTTAAGGGCCTCCAACAGCCAGCAAAGTAATAAAAAGGAAAAAGAATATAGGAAGGGGAAAATTAGAAAAATGAAGGCGATCAAATAAAAGCACACGGCTCTATATGCCTTAAGTCAATAATACCTAGACATTACAGCTGTGTTTGTGTTCTCCTGCAATGAAAGAAAGGCCACATTTCATAAACTGATACAAATTATCCTGGAATCAAAATGAAAATGGGTGCAAAAGAGGTGGTGAAGTATTACCAGCCACTAATGGGAACACAGGTCCTTCCATCACTGTCACCATCAATTGTGATGGCAGTGGATGCACAGGGCCTGGTACAGCTCCTGGTGGTGCCCCTGTGTGCCATGGGGGTCACACACCACCTGGGAACACTCCCCCTTTATTTGATTTACATCAACATTTTGCTGTGATGCTGGGATGGACACACCAGGCCCATCCTGGGGCCGGGTTGCATCTCTGCAGTGTGGTCACCCACCATTAACTACGTGACTCAGGCATTTTTCCTGAGCTGCTGCTCAGTTCCCAGCTGGTAGCAGGAGTTCTCCTCATCTGCCCTTATGTGAGCGACCTTGCACTGCTGGCACTCTTAGATTTAATCACTTCTACTCATGTTGAGATTGCCCAGGTCTGCTGGTATGACATTATGTGCCTCTGTATTGAGGATATTTCACAGCATTGCATCTCTAGAGCATTTCATTAGCATAAGACTAATTTTTATACCAAGGTCATTAATTAAAACATTAAATGATGAAAACATTGGCATTCCTGAAACCTGCCCTTGAGAAACTTGGTCAGCCCTTTGCAGCAGTGTTTCCCTGCTCCTCACTGCCCCCAGCTTTTATCCCACTAATTCCCACCTCCTCTGGTTTAATAGGACATGAGACAGGTGAGGCAGCCAGGCTGTGAAACTGCCCAGGAAGTCAGTTTTGGGGTAATGATGGAATAAAGGACACAACTTAGGGAGGAGATGGGTCTGCACCCACACAGCTTGCAAAGGTGACCCAACCCTGTGGGAAGTGTGCACATCTGAGGCCTTGTCCCTGAGGGAGGAGTGACCACACAGGTGCTCTCAGGGACAGACAGGCCCTCTGTGGTCACAGTGACAGCCTGCTGCTGCTCACTGCTTTCTCAGGAGGTGGAAGCAATGTGGGGATTTAAAGCTCTGTGTCTCAGTTTAGTTAGAAAACACCCCAAAGCCTTCCTCATTGCATACATCCTTCCCCAGTGATGCCTGCACTCCTCGGCAGGAACCTCAGCCCGCTCCTGGAACACCACAAACCTGTCCCAGCAGAACTTGCCATGGAAAAGAAAGGCCTTAAAACATCACCACATCCCAGAGGGACGTCACTGTTAGCACTCACTGCATGTGGACCACCAAAGTTACTCCGTGTGCGGGAGTGAAAAACCAGCAGGCCTGCAGAGAGGACACTGAAGTGCAAGGGACACGACAGACAATGTCCCCAGTGGATGGAGGATGCCACAGTATCCACAAGGAGCCATTCCAGAGCTCAGCTGATGGGAAGGTCAGTGCACACATCCTCATGGCCCAAAGACTTTTTAACTCTTCTCTCCAGCTGAGTGGCAGGCAAGAAGTAACCTCAGTGATTGCATTTCTTTGTATGACCCCATCTAAAACTTTCTGCATCAGATAAACAACTCCCAAGGGTCAATTAACATGTCTTGAGATGATTAGAGTCTGACACTGATGAAACCCAGCAGTAATTAGCAAATTAAAAAAAAAACAACCCTTTTGATTAGTACTCAGCATAATTCCCTCCAATTATTCAAAGTTCATGACTACAGGGGGTGGAATATCTCCAGGAATATTTATTTATATCCCTATTTTTTTCCAATCAACTTTGTGAATCTAGTTAATCATCAGCACTTGAACTTGTTAACTTGGAGAGTTTCAGAGCTGTCACTCTGTCTGATTGCTGGAGACAGCCAGGGGAAGAGTTTGGGGAGCACAGAGAATCCAAATACCTGTCTCAGGCAAAGAAAAAAAACCCAACAAAAACAAGAAGAAAAAACTCTAACTGAGTGCAGCAGCAGAGAAAATAAAAATACTGTGGTTTTCCTCTCTTTGTTTCGAGTCACAGCTTGGCGCTGGCATGTTTTGCATTAGCCTGTCAGACGGTGCTTTGCAAAGGCAATACATTTCCTTCTGCACACGGACAAAATCCTCTCCGAAGGGATGCTCCTGCCTGCAAAGCCCAAATATCTGGGCAGGAAACAGCCCAGGCACCCAAGCTTCCTTGAAAATGTGCTCCATGGCAATGCAGGCAAAGCACGGCCTTAAGCTGTGAAGCTCCTGGTGTGCGGGTGCAGTAAATCAGCTCCCCGGGCAGCCCCCGCTGCGGCTGGGGCAGGGCCGGCCTGCCCACCGTTCACGGCAAGGGCAAGCCACAAAGAAGCTGCAATTGCTCTGGAAGTCGCTGTTGCCTGCAGGGAAGCTTTGCTAAAGCATTTCATGCCTGTCTTCAGATGGTATGAGAGCAGTTTTCCTGCCCTAAATCCTCCCGCATCCTTTCCAGCAGGAGGGAAGGGACTGGGAACCATGAAACCACTCCTTCGCTATCCCTGCCCAAAGGGAGGTCGCTGCTCCAGTGACCAGAGCTCCTGGCTGAATGTGGGACCAGCATCCCCACACGGCTGTCAGAGGGGGGATGTGTGATCCCATCCCACAGCCCCATCTGCTCCAGAGCTACTGCAGTGTCCTTGCCCTCAGAGATGGCTCCAGACCTATGGGAGGGGCAGATGAAGAGGGAGTTGGAGATGCCAGCACTTCAAAGGATCACAGTGACCAGCACCACGAGGCCTTATTGGGAAACTGCTCCAGTGGAGTAGATAAAAATTACACTTTGCAGAGAGGGCAGGCACTCTCTCATCTCCTGGCTCAGGCTTTCAGCATCCCCATCTCTGCTGGCCCTTGCGTCCCACCAGCCACATTGTTTGGGCAGAGACACTGTCCACCCTGGTGGCCCGCAGGCACTGCCCGTGCTGATCTACAGGGGCAAGTGCCAGGGGCATGGGGAAGTGGCCACGTGGAAAGTGGGCTTGTCAGGCTCTGAGCTGCAACTCCTCCACCCTCTGTTTCATTAAAAACTTCTTCCCTGCCTGACTGAGCCCTGAGGGATGGAGAAGTCTAGTCCTAGATAGGAAGACATACACTTAAACCTTTCAAAGCCATTTTTCATTGGACTTTTCTATATTCATCACTGCAGACTAACAGAGATTTTCTCTCTAGTTTAGATGATTTTTTTTTTTAATTTAATCCTATCCAGAGAGAGCCCTCTAGGGAGCTCCTAACCCTGCTTTAATAACATGCTCATTAGCAAGGTTATTCAGGGAGTGGTTTCTATTTGACACTCCAGCATCTTTCCAATTAATGTTGCTTTAAAACAAGCAAACCTTAAAAAAGAGAGAATATCAAACAGCTCAGAGTCAGCACTGCAGGAAGCCAGCAATTTCCTCTGGATTTTCATCTCCCTCCTCTCCAAAACTTGGTTCTTAGCATCACAGCCATTTGATGAGACAGAAGTAAATGAAAAGACTACAAGGCCCTGCCATCTCCACAGCTCAGGGATATCAAACCAGAAGCCACAACACCGAGTGGGACAACAAGGGTGGTTTTGTTGAGCTGGATTTGGCCCAGTGTGTTGCATTCTCTGGGCCCTGCAAATGCAAGGCTGTACCAATGCACACAGGCACTCCCATGGGCCAAGGGACAACTGAGTGACATTTCCTGCCATCTCTACAACTGGAAATTCCTCCATCAGCTCAGGACTTCCCAGCACAGGAGGTATTTCCCTGAGTCCCTCACTTGAGGGTCCCAAAGGGAGGTCCCTGCTCCAGTGACCAGTGCTCCTGGTTGAACGTGGGACCAGCACCCCCCACTGCTGGGATGGGGGTGGATGTGGGACCCCATCCCACAGCTCCATCTGCTCCAGGGGCTGCACAAGGTGAAGCACTGCATTATCAGGACATCAGTTATTGAAAACTGTTTCAAAACATGCTCAATTTGCCCAAGCTAAGCAGGACGGGAGCTGTTCCTCCACTGCCCAGCACTTCCCTTGCTGCAGTAAAAGGAGTTATTAATTTCATTTTTTGGTGTAGAAAATTGAAATCTGGGTCGGAAGCGTGGAAAGCAGAGGCACATAAGGTACACAGCCACTGCAAAGAAATACCACCCCTGGCAAGTCAGCAGCTACAAAGGGAGCAGGACAGGGACAAATTCTGCACTGTTGGAGGGCCAGCACCAGTCCAGTGGCCAAAGAGAACTGCAGCAGTTTGTACCCAGCTGAGCTTGGCCCCAGAGAGCTGAGAGCAAGTACTGCTTGAGCCAGGAATGAAACCAAAGTGGTGAAACAGCAAGAGAAAAAAGTGTTCAGAGCCTGTGAGTTCCTGGAGCTGGTAACAATACGGAGACTTGTTACCCTTGGTGTTGTGCTCAAGTCATTCCCCATGACCTGGAGTGAAGTAAGTGCACAACTGTGTGGTGTAGCACAGCTCACCTTGCACACCTTGCTGCCTGTGATGCAGGGAATGCCAGCGTTACCTGGTTGTGGGAACAGATAAAACTCTGAGTAAGTCTGCTGGCATCCTCTGCTCTCTATTATCACAAGTCCCCCTCAGGCTCTTCTCTTTGCCTTCCCCCATCTTACACAGAATTTTGGCTCTTTCCCTGTTAATTAAATGACAGCCGTCTGCAGCCAGAGCTTGAATTACACCTGCCTAAAGCGATCAGCAGTGATTGGAATTGTCGTATCATTTTGATTGCAAAGATTCCCACAGAAGTCAAAACAAGCAGGGAGTGCAGGCATAGCCTGAGAGCTCTTATGAGGCTGAGACAGCTTCCTTTCTGCTCACCCACCCAAGGCCTGTCCCAAGCTCTTCTCTGCAAGAGTTTCTGAGCAGAGTGCTTTGTTTTTTTTTCCCTTGGGCTGCAGCTCCTTGCAATGGTTTGCAGTGGGAGCAGATGATGCTGCTGCTGGCCAGAGCTGTTTGTGGGACTCGAGGTAGTGCTAGAGATGAGGCACAGCCCACGTATATCCTGCTCTGCTGTTTCAGGATTATTTCTTCACATCAGGCTTGCAGCAGTTGATGTTTCCCTGGCTTGTTTTACAGCTGTGGTGGAAGAAGAAAAGCCAATGAAAGGGATGTAACTGAAATAGGGCAACTTAGAAGCAGGCTCATAAAGATGAAAGGGTACAGATCAGTGAGGCTCTATGGAAGCTCTCCCCAGCCAGCATCGTGCCAGGATTTCCCCAGGGATCGTCCACTCCTCTCCGTGCTGCACTGCGGTGCAAACACCAGCCCTCCTCTGCAGTTGTTCTCCACTCCCCCATAAAGTCTTGACCATACACACAACAAATGGGGTGCCCAAGACTTCCCAGTACATCAGGAAAAGTCTGTCCCAGAGCTGATGGGAGGCTGTGATGGCACAGCTATGCTGGGAGTTCTGGGAGAGGACTTGTGAGTAGCTTGGGGAGAGGAGGCATCAACTGAACCCCTGATCCCCTACTTGCATCAGCTCTCACATTGAACCAGGCACATATAAAATGTTTTCAGTAAACATCAAACCAGCCAGGAAATGGACAATCTAAGAATTCAAAATCGGTGAATTCAAATTGATGAAATCAGGCTGAATTTGGGAAAACTGCAATGAAAATCCCTGGGGGAAGAAGGCAGAAGAGAAATGTTGCACTTTATAAATGAAATTTCTGAGTGTGGTTCCAACGGAGAGTTTTCTTTAAGACCAGACCTCATTTTTAAAGTGAAGCAGGAAGAAGGAAGGAAAGTGTATGTCAGATCAAATAACCCAAAGCAAAATACTTCAATTCAGTTCTAGTGAGACAGCTGGGGTCCCCAGCTGAAAGACGAAGCAGGGGGAAACTGAACCAATTTTTTCCCCTGATTTACTGGATCAGATACCAGCCAGAAGCCTTCTGACTTGCCAGCTCTGCTCTCCAGCCCAGGGCTGTGGCAGGGGCACCCACAGGACACCGCTGGGGGAATGTCTCCCTCCTGCTCAATCCCGCTCAGGAATTGCGGTGCCCCTTTCTGTTGCTACAGAAACAGCCATGATGTCATCCCCGCAGATGAGGAGGGAGCGCAGGAGCTCCCGGGAAGGGCAGAGAGGTCACCCAGGATCGTGTCCTTCCTATGCCAAACCCCAGGCACTCTGCCCCAGGGCATGCAAAGGTGTGCTGGCGAACACAAGAGCTGCAGGACTAGAGGTGAACAGATTTGTGTCCTCGGGAAGCACATTTTAAGCATTTTAAGTACTGAAAACTCACTTTTTTTTTTTTTTTTGGAGGTCTGGAATAGATTCTTCAACGTATTGGTTTGGAGCAATAATGACATCCAGTGGCTGGTTAGCTTAGTTCTCAAGGGGAATTGTGCACGAGCATCCCCCGTCCTGTTGCTGCTCAGGGGTGTCAGAGTGGCACAGGCTGGAGCAGATGGGGCTGTTTGCAGGTCGCTCCATGCTCTGCTTGCACCTGGAAGGAACAGCACTAGGATGAGTGCTCCAACAGCTAAAGAACCTGCTCCCAAGACATGCTCCTACTGCATCCTCCCCAGCAAGCCCCAAGCCTGCTTCTTTTGAAGTTAAGTCTCTTGGTTTCAAGGAGAGAGCAGAATGAGACCAAGATCTCTGCTGCTTCCCCGGGCTTGCTGGAGAAGCACATATGGTTAACACCAACCTACAGCAGCCTGTCAGCAGCATGGGCACTGGCATGGTTTGTGGAATTGAGAGACAAACGATGAGACAGCTGAGGCCAAGCTGAGCAATTTCTGTGCCCAGGGAAGCCAGGGAACCCTGAAACACTGGGACACCATGACAGGTTACGTGGGCCACAGAATACCAACACAGAGCAACTCCATTGGATGTCACTGTGCCCATGCCAAGGGTGACACTGACTGCTGTGCCCCACAGCTTTCTCAGCAATTGTCCTGAAAGGGGTCCCCAGGCACCATGGGGAGGGGGCCAAGGCCTGGGGCACATTGCAGCCTCTGCATAGGAGAAACACTTTTGTCTGCATGGTGGGCAGGAGCACATTCCTTGGTGTCAGGCAAATGGTCTGGAGTCAGAATCTCTTCCCAGCCTTGCTGTCCCTGCTTCAGGCCCAGCCAGGCTGTGTGTGTGGCATTTGAAGAAGCAGCAGCTGAAGATCCTCTTGGCAGACCTCCTCCTGCAAGGTCAGGCTCCCAAGCAGGCACAAAGCCAACCTTAAAAAACCAAGCAGCATCTCAGGGTCTTTGGCAAGATGCAGAGTTGTGTCTCTGTTGCCCAAACCAGGGACTGGGACCACACAATTTGGGGATCTGAGGCATAGAATATTAGCAGATTTACATGAGATTAAAGGAGACTCAGCACCTGGGGGGTGGCTTCATCACATCCCCTAATGACAGCACAGGCGGGAGAATGATTTATTTGAAGCCAGAGTCCAGACGTTGGGTTTTTAAGGTCTCTGAACGGATCCCATGCAAAAAGCCAGGTTGGCAAAGCCTGTCAGGAGTGGTTTCTCTGCTCATCCCTGCCAGTGATTACTAGGTCAGGCAGAGGTTTCAGTCCAGAGCTGATGGCTTTACATGCATGGATGTTCCCAGTTCCCCTCAAGGCTCCAGCAGCAAACGCAGCTCAGCTCACGTGCGCCTGCCCAGACCCCAACCAAGGCACTGAGACGTGAAGGATGCAGTTATGCAAGCAGAGAGGGAGCTCCAGTGCCTCTGCCCCTGAAGCTCAAAAATGGGCTGAGCTGGCAGAGGGGCTGGCACAACATCCCTCACACCCCTGCCAGAGCAGACAGGACGATTGGGATCAATGCAGGTGCAGGCCATGGCCATGGCGTGGTCCCAGGAGCCTCCCACCCCTTGAGAGCAGCCTTAAAGCTCTCCCTCACATGTGCTAAGAGTGTGAGATTTGCCCACATCTGCTTCTCATCTGTGACTGCATCTCGGGGAGAGCCACCTTTGTCCTGGATGAGCAGATGGAGCCATTCATCTCTGAGGAACCTGGGAGAATGCTAAAGTCAATTAAGCCAAGGTACTAATTGCAGAGGGTCAATAGGCGTCTTTCACTGCCCTGTAAAATGTGCAAAGACCCATGAACAATCAGGGATACAGAAGATCAGTTGATTTGGGGAATCATCTCTTTACAAAGCCACTTTAACAGTAAGGCCATCACCTTATAGAATGATCTGTGCTCTCTGCAGTGACGTTTTCCCAGCACGGATTGCACACTCATTTCTATCACAGCCTATAAGCTCACAGACACCTTCATTGCAGTGCTGTGAGGGCCTCGCTCACACTCCTCACTCCTTGGAGAGAATTACTCCGTGTGTCCAACACCCAAACACAGCTGCAGGAGGAAAGTGCCTCCTGGCATTGCTGTTAGCAGAGCAAATGTTTGCTTTAACAGCTGTATGGGCCTCAAAACTGCCTGTCTTCAGCTCCCAGGGGAAAGAGACTTTACCAACACAGTGCTTCTCCATGGGACGTTTCACCCAGGTGATGAGTGAACAGGCTTCTTGTTCTTTTCTCCTTTTAAAATTAATAGCAAATGCTCAGAGTCCCATCTGCATGGGAGGTGCATTCCGGAGTCCCACTGTGTCCCTGTCCTGCTGCTTCTGACAGGCCACCAGTGTCTCAGCAGTGCCAGGAGAGGAGAAGCCCTGAGGCTCTCCCCTTGAAGTGCCATGTGCTACTGTGACAGGGAAACCTGTGCTGAAGTGAGGGAGAGATCAGCCACAGCTGCTCCAGGTGTTACCTTGGCCAACACATTGTCTGGATGGGATGTCTTTGTCTGCAGAGCCTGGCCTCAGGAGCCTGGTGGTCTCAGCCAGCTCTTCTTGGCCAGCTGCTGGTGCACAGAGAGTGGGAAGCAATCCAGGACAGTCCTGCTGTGTAGCTTTCTCAAGCAAGAAGCAGAAGAAAGAGACTGGAACACAAATGCAAGAAAACTCAAATGTTTGGTAGGGATTTTTTCTAAGGGAGACACAAGCAACAGCCAGCCTTTGGGAGAGCAGGGAAACAGAACACAGTTCTGCTTCCCTGCTTTCATTTCAGAATCACAGAAATGACGGGGTTGGAAGGAACTCACAAGGATCATTGAGTCCATCTCCTAAATAAATAGCCCATATAGAGATCAAACCCACAACCATGGTGTTATTAGCACCATGCTCTGACCAGCAGAGCTAATTTCATTGCTGTTGCTCATTTCTGGTCTGGGGTGGAAGGAAAAAAGGGGAAAGAAATGGAAAGGAAGAGTGAAAAGGGAGGGGAAAAAAAAAGAAATTAAAGAAAAGAAAAAGGAAAGGGAAACGGGAAAAGGAAAGAAAAAGAGAAGCTATTCCAACCCCAAAAGACCCTTCCAGGCCAACATTTAACAGGTTTTCTCCTGTTATATTAGCACTAGATAATCAAACTGTTCAGCACAAGGTTATTTCCCTCAAGGATAAAGCAGTGACCTGGTGAATGCTTAAGAAGATCTAACAGACATGTTATTGTGTTCCTGAAGGCTGAGAGATCACCAAGAGCTCATGCTGGTCTCTGATGGCCTCGTGCTGCTGGGCATGATGGGTTTGGAATGAGACAAACTGGATGTCTCAGCTGAGGGAAGTCATCCCAAGCTCTGCCTTTTGTCCCAGGGAGGAAGGGACCCCATTCTCTGGCCAGCCTTAGGCATGAGGCAGTTCTGCCCCAGCTCACCTGTGCAGACACGTGGCTCTGCTGGGCTTCCCAATGTGCTCTTGCCAGCTGCCATCGAACAGCTGCCACTTGGCCCCCTGAGACTCTCCTCATCCAATCCTCCACTGCCTTGCAAAATGTGGGAACAAATACACATCCTACCCACTGCATCCTGCAGTGACTGCCACAGCCCCTCCTGCCTGCACTGGGGACACGTGTGCTGTGCACTGAGTGATTGCAATTCCACTGCGGGGCCCAAACCCCAGCCAGGCTCACTGCTGAAAAGTGGGTTTCAGTTATGTAAATGGAATTTTTTTTTTCTCTTGCAGCTCATGGCCACAAGGTACAGTTTTGTCAGTCACTAATTAAGCAAAATCATGTATTTCCCTCCTTCAGGCAGGGCTCCTTACACCCTTGTATCTTAGCCTGAATGAATATCCCCTACTCTCCTCTACAGATTTAGTTTCATAATCTTTTGGTCTGTAACTCCTCCCTGCAACTTCCCTTGCAGGTCCCTTACTGACATCCCCAATCTGGGATTCCTCTGTGGCATCCCCTGTGCTGGACAATGCAAACAGATCCTGAGTCTTACACACAAGACCTCCAGGTGGTACATCACCTGCCACAGGATCTTTTCCTTCTCCTCTCCTCTCCTCTCCTCTCCT